>JASDQU010440093.1:17361-30414 GCA_032191745.1 Picea mariana | reverse complement strand
ATTGAAACTGGGCACTCTATCAAAGAATAAAGCACAAAGAATCGTCTCAAACCCGAAGTTCCTATGATTCTGCATTCAACACTCTGTTAATTGCTTCTTCATACAATCCAGTAAGGTGGTGCTCTAGTCAAATATTTGTGCATTTAAGCACTGAACTTCAAAATTCATGTGTGCATGGGAAGCCTGATGAAAAGATGCGGACCCGGTAATCCACCCAATGAGCAACACTATCACTTTTAGTGATAAGTTAGAGATCTTTCTTATCGGCACTTGTGAGCTCGTTCTGTCAGTGTCGGCTTCACAATGGAGTCCAATAAACTCCGATATGTTATGAGGCCCGGAAGGAAAGGTACGGAAATTGACTGGTTCCCCTCTCCTTGAGAGGCCAGTCAGGAACTATATATCCTCTGTTGTTGGAGCCAACAACTACCCCTCTAGCATAAATGCCTCTGCATCGGGATGCCAATAGTCCACCAAGGCGTTCAATAGCCTAGGTTGTGCTCGCATGAAAGGACAATGGAAAAACTTTAACAAATCACACTGCAACAGTGCAACAAAAGCATCAGGGTCCTCATCAACCACCACATCAATATCCTCATACTCTCTTTCCCTCCAGTGAACATACATCCTGCAAATAGACAAAGTTCAGGAGGGTTAAATCTTATTTTTTAAATTTTTTTACACTAACTAGAAGGTCCACGTGGGCTGTAGTGCTCACAGTAGCGTGTACACTCGGGTTGTCATAAGGAATCCCATGTGTACACTTAGGATTTCATAAGACAACCCGCGTGGATGTAGGGCTGACCTTTTAAAGGTTGATGCCCCTGCAAAAAATGAACTTAAATTCATAAAGAAAGAATTAAAATGCAAGAGGGGGTAGTGAGTACTGACTTGGTCCAAGCAGATGGTCGTTTTGTCCATTGAAGCTCCTGGAATAAACTCTTTTCACAAAGGGGTAGTTTTGGATTTTAGTCAATTTCTCAATTAGCAATGGTGATAATGAGCTGCCAGCTTCTATCTATAGACTTTTTGGCCTCTTTTTGTCAATTTTTGGACCCTTTTGTCATTTTTTCTAAACTGAAAATCATTTAGTATGGTTCGAGAGTTTTCTTTGGATTGTCACGAGAAGTGTTCTTTGGGTATTGGGAAACTTTTTGGAGTTTTGGGTCATTTTGAAGGTCCTTTGGTAAAAAGCCATTTTTTCCAACTCATTGCTTTAAAGATAGGATTCCACCTCCACTTTCTACATCTTGTTGTCTTTTCTACTTTGCCATAGGATCGATCCCATCGAGTTGTGACATGGAACCATCATTGCCACTTTAGGAGTGTCGCAATTTAGTGGTAGAGCCTACCTTAACATGGATGCCCTAGGTAGATCCTGGTTGCATTTCGGTGTCCATGCTATCACTAACGATTATAGGCCTGGGATTCCTTACTAGTTTTTCCTGATTACGAGTTTTGAGTCTCATTTGCATGATTCCTTATCACTCTTGACCTCACCCTCGGGACTCCCAAAACTTAACGGGTCTTCTTTTAAGCTCTTTTTAGACCCTCTAAATGTGAAAAGATTGTCGAACGATCTTGTTGACCTTCATGCTCACTAAACTGAATTTTGAAGTCACATTTGTCCGGCCGTAGTTTACCCCTTTTTTGGTTCGGATGATCAACTGTACGAACAAAGGTATACTCTAGGAGACTCGGTTCTCTAGAAGAGTACTCTTAGGTATAATTTTAACCCTTTTTCGTGCCTGAGGGACTAAATTTATGAAAAAGGAACCCCCATGGAGTCCATAGTTAATCTCTTTTTAGACTCCCTAAAATTGAAAAGATCTCCAAGTGACCTTATTCTTTCATACTCGTTAAAATGGTCCAGAAGAACATTCCTGACAGAGTCCATAGTTAAGCTTTTTTAGACTCCCTAAAAATGAAAAAATTGCCGAGTGACCTTGTCTTTATCACACTCGTTAAAATGGTTTTAAATAGATGTCTGGTCGGTGCTAGTTTAGCCCTTTTTAAAGCCGACTAGACTATCTTCGAAAAAGGTACCCCATCGGAGTCTCCTTTTACGTTTTTTCAGACTCTCTAAATATGAAAAATCGCTAAGTTTACCTTCTCTGGGCTCGTTAAAATTACATCGAAGGACGTTACCATTGTGTGTTTTGTTAACCGCGTTTACATACCTGCATCTTTGGCCTAATGCCAGCTCGATGTTGCTCTCAACTAAACCATCTGAAGCATGCCTTATATGCAAGCCCTGTAGCACTTTTCCTCTGTGTCTTGACACCTTTGGCCCCTGGGGGATTTTTCCTGAGTGTCCTTTTCCTGCATATGTCCCTTTTTCCCTGAGCATCCCTGTGTTCCGTGTGCTTGGAATTAGTATGTTTGCGACACTCGATCCTCCTTTGTAATGTAGCATTCTTTTATTCTTTTTCAAGCTTTCCAAAATTATTGAAAAAGACAAAAAAAATCAAATATACCCCCAAAAGAGGAAGGGAAAAGTATTTTATTTTTATTGGCAGCACAATGAGTCTCCCTTGGACAAAGCAAATCCTTCCATTTGTTCATCAAAGCCCTGGGACTTAATATGACCTTAGGAAGTTGTTATCGCTACATAGAGTTGTGTCCTCCTCCATTTGGTTATTCTTCCAAACATATGGAGAGTTTTCGATGCCTCCTGCATCGTGAACTTATGTCAAAATATCGTGTTGCTTGAGTCTCATCTTATGTCATGCTATTGTCCAAGGGAATTTATTACCAAGATTAAGTCGACCCCCTCTGCAGATTGTCTCTTACCCTCATGTCCGGTCATCCTGAAATCCCAATCAAGTCTTTGTTTGAAATCCATGAAGCCCTCAACCTGATCATCAAAATCTTCTAGTCCGTTCCTCACAAGCTGTCGAAGACCTCTTAGTAGTGAAGTTGTACACTCATATTACACTCCTACCCATGTTTTGAAGATTTTGAAGTTGATGCTCGAGCTCTGAAGACCTCATCTCCAGCCATCATGCCTTATCAACTTCTAGAATATGGATACTATACATGTATATCTTTTTGATTTTGAGATGTAGATCTGCTATGTATTGCTCTCGACTACACTTTATATAGTTATATGACATGGATATACAATGTATTTGATTGGTAGACATGATTTTATTTCATTCTGAGCATGGGTATTCCCACCTCGGTCAGACAATTGTTATTTTGTAGATGGCACCTCTCGCATTCTGGTCCCTAGGCTCATTGGTTTGGTATGCTGATAAAGATTGATAATCTATTTCGGCCATCAGATTCTCTTCTGACCTCACACATTAGGGGGAATCTGTGATAACCCTAATTTTCACCAGACATGCTTACCTGGCATTAGGCCATCTCATTTTCCTTCTTTTCCAAGCCACTACTGAACATCTCTTCTTAAAAACACTTTTTTTAAAGGCACACGCTAGCTGACCCACTACAACCCGCGTGTACACTCTAGCTAACCCACTACAGCCTACGTGTACATGCTAGCTGGCCCATTACAACCCGCATGTACCTACAAAAGCACGAAAAATGGAAGGTTGCTGACGAAACACACAATTTTGGGTAAGTTAACTAAACCTTTCAACCATGCATGGCCAGTCACTCGACTAAATACCTAACTCCTTCTAGCCTATAAAAGAAGGGGTAGGGGTCCCATTTGAGAAGAGGAAAATCATAGTAAAGAAAATCTTCCCGAATTAACATTCCCCTAGTCTCAACTTTTGCAACTATTGTGTGAGGAGAAGCATATACAAAAGTAGTTGAAGCACAGTTGAAGAGGAACCCAGGACCAGATTCGAGGAGCAGTGCCGACCACATATTGTAAAGTTTACTCTTGTGAAGATTAATACAAAAAGGAATACTTTTTTTGTCCCACCATATCATGTGTTCAAATCGTGTATTTATTTCATGATATTGTCACATCTAACCCAACAATTAGTATATGAAATGCATGTTTTCAACTCTCTGTTTGTCCATGTGTGAATGAAGGTCATCTTTGGGAGGAGGCTTGTAGTCAAGGAGTGAGTGAAAGTGAAGGGATTGACATCAAATGAAGGATTTAAGGTAGAGTTACCTAATCTTGTTTGCACCTTTGTATTGCATGAATGTGGGGTTTTGTGTTGGGAGAATAGGAAAAAAGTAGAGGCCTTAAAATGGTCATTTTTTGCATGCATGATTAAACCCTTAGTGCTAGTTCGTAGGAGGTATTTCCCACCCACAGCACCTTCCTAAAGCAGGTAAAAAGTCATACAACCACCAAAATGACACCATATGAAATAGTGTATGGCCCAAAACCCCCTACAATAATTTCCTATCTTCTAGGCACATCAAAGGTCTAGGATATTGACAAGTTGATACAAGGTAGGGAATTTACCCTTGTGGATCTCAAGGAAAACCTCCACATGGCCCAAAATCGTATGAAGCAACAAGTTGACTAGCAATGCTCTAAAAGGGTTTACTAAGAGGGTGATCAATTGTTTCTCTGACTCCAACCTTACAAGCAAACATCACTCAAAGCTAAAGTCCATCACAAGTTGGCACCCAAATTTTATGGCCCCTATCAGATTCTCAAATGCTTTGGTCTAGTTTCCTACAAACTTGCATTTCCAGTTGCCTCCAAAATACATCCGGTGTTCCATCTTTCCTATTTGAAGAAAGCCGTGGGTTAGAATTGTTGAGTTCAAACCATACTACTAGAACTATATGAAGAAGACTCTATTTGGTTGCAGCTCAAATCTATCCTCAACATGCAAGAGCATCATCTACTGGGCTGAATTATCAAAGAAGTGTTAATCAAATGGAAGAACACATATCCAGAGGATGCAATGTGGGAACCAACTTCCATCCTGCAACAATTTCTACATCTTCAACCTTGAGGAAAATGATTCTTTTGAAGTGGGAGAGCATGTTAGGATCCATCCCTAAGCCCTCGTAGTTAGTCATTAGTTAGTTGCCATTGTAATAAGTGGTCAACCCTCATTATTATCGAGAATACAAGTAGTTAGGAGGTTGGTTAGTGGAATGTTATAAGTTAGTTATGGATAACACATGGTATTGTCCCTTGGTATTAGCCAATGGTATTGGCTCGTGGTATTTTTGGTTGTGAACTATATTTAAAAAATAAATCTCTCCATTGTGAGTTGTTGAGGATTATTGTAAGAGAGTTTTGGTCATTTGGAGGTTAGTCCCTCGAAGAGGAAAGTGAAATAATTTTTTTGTGATATCAATATTCTATTTCTTCTCTATATTTGATGTTCCTATTACTTGCATAATATATTTTCTTGTTCTATTAACTATTCTAGGTACATCACATCAAATCCAAAAATAGTTGCAATGGTTGGTACTTTCTCATTCCTTTTGGTGACTCATTCTTGCCATGCTAGTGATTGTATGCTCCTATAATTTAGCATCGGTCAACGACCAAATGCTCAAGTATCAACGTGATCATGGAAGTGGCAACATTGTAGCTCCAAGAGTGACAACATCTAGAAGTAAAATCATATAAAAAAATAATATCATCTTGGCTCGAGAAGGAGTAACAAAATTAGGTTCTGAATAGACACAACTTGTTCTTAGCCTGTAATTACAGGCTTCCAATCCATATCATTAGTAAACTTGAAATCAAGTAGGAAACTACTTAACAACCTGTATTACTACTTAAATAATGAAATTAATAAAAGGTTGTACCTTGGGTTAAACCATGAAGTCACATGAAATATATTGTAAAAATAGGGTAAAAGATGACTTAGAGTATCACCAAAACAAGGTAAATGAATGGAAACAAGGGTGCAAATCATGAGCCCAACATATGGAGTAGATTTAATTTTATCAATTCAATGTGAAATAACTTCATGAAAGCTAGTAATATAAATATTTCCTAATACCTATATGGAGGAAGAGCATCTCATTTATTTGGCCCATCTTGATAAATATCATCGAGATATTTCATTGGATAATAAGACTCATAAGAATCATATCAAATACATATATAATAAAAGTGTTCATCCTCACATATTCATTGAAGGAGACCTAGTTTTGGTTTATGGCCAATATTATTGAAATTTAGGGGCAAGGAAGTTTGGACCTCTTTGTCATGGTCCTTATTACTAGTCAAGTATTGCAAAAGGGGGACTAGGAGTTAGTGGATTGTGAAAGGGAATCTATTGTCATAGCCTTGCAATGGAATCTACCTTAAGAAGTACTATGTGTAAGAAAAAGTTATTGTATGTTTTTTATCCGAATTGTAAAAGGGACATAATGGGAAATAGGCAAGTAATGTGACCAAAATAGAGTAAATGTGACAATCAAATAATGAAAATAATATGGCAAGAAATAATTTTTTTTTATTAAATGAAAGAATATTTAGAACTACGTCATGAATGGAATGATATTATTTACAATGAGAGACCCATATATATAGTAATTATGGGGTCCTTGTAGGACTCATGTCTTTTCATTATTTCATTGTTATTTGTTCATGTCTTTCATTATTTATTTGTTATTTTTTCACGTCTTTTCATTATTTAATTGTTGTGTGTTTTTTTTTTTCAAATGCCATGGGAAAATAACATGGGCTACAAAGAAAACCATGGGTGAATTTCCATGGGTTAATTCCATGGCTTAAAAAACAAAACTATGCAATGGATTTTCTCCATTTATTATTATTAATATTTATTGTTCTTTTTCCCAACAAATACCATGGGTGTATATTCTTGATGGTAAAAAGAAACAATTTCCATGGTGATTTTTGGAATAGGTGGATGGCCACCAATTTCCACTTGGATCAGTCCTCCCCCCTTAAGAAGCAATGGTCCCCATTGTGTCAATTTCCATTGAGATATGGGGAAACTTTTGCTGAATCTAAATCTTGGTGATTTGCTTTCCTTACTAAAGTAGATTTCCTGCTTGTACTTAAATTGTGGAAGGATGTCAACTTTGGAAGGATGTCATGAACCTATTGGTGGAGGTGTTGTATCTTTTCAATAGAACTGGCTACATGATCTACCTTGGTATTAGTGTGGGAAGGCTCTATCGGTGAAGATGAAGCAAGAAGAGTTATATCAATGGGGGCTAATGGTTGGAACCAAAGCATGCCTGAAAAGGGCTATGGAAAATAGATATATGAAGAGATATATTATAGTTTTTCTTGGATGGGTGGTGTGGAGGCACCCCCGTAGGTGAAGAAAGAGTATATTTTTGCTCTTATACAATCTTGTTGACCTACTTATGCTAGATAGAAAGGTCTTGTACCGAGGCTATAGTGATAACAATGTCCTTCTGTTCACCTTCCTATCGGATCGTGAAGAGGATAAAATTTGTGGTATGAGAGATTACTTTGTGACACTGTGTTGTCAAGAAAATAGTTGGAACTACCTCTAGTACCTTCTAGATATGACCCCCAAAAGTAATAATGGAACTACAAGGTAGAGACTCATAAATAACATGACACTTCCACATATATGGTTGGCCTAAAACAACATCACATAATTCTAGCGGGGCACCATCACACAATACCTCATCCTTGAAGGTCTTGATATTGTAGGAAAGACAACACTATTGGATGACACAGAGATCGCGTCTCTAGGAAATCCACTCAATGTTGTATGGTTGTGGGTGTGGTGTTGTCGATAAATCTAACTGCTTGATGACCTCTGCTGAGAAGGGGTTCTTTTGTCTTCCGCTATCAACAATGAAATGAAGTGGGGTCCCCTTCACCCACATATGTGAATGGAAGAGGCACTGCCCCTCTTCAGGCTCCTCTGGTTCTTCCGGTTGGATCATTGTGGTCATGATTGTAGCAGTGGGTTATGCATCAATGATATGTTTCCTTTTGCTATTTTTTGAATCAAATTCCAATTCAGGGCTCGATTCTTTTTCTTTGATCTCGACCACCAATGATTGTTTCGAGTGACATTCAAGAGTATTGTGCCAAGGAATTTTGTGGAAAGCACACCACTTTCCAGTTTCCTTCTTCTTCTTCTTGTTACCATTATTTTCTTACGGATTGGATTGGTTGTCTTGAGGTTAACCATTATGTGAGTTTGGGTCACCTTTAGCATACTTCGGTTGTTGCGTATCTGCAGACCCAGACTCCTTCTTGTTGTGCTACTTAAAGTTTATCTCTATTTTGACATTATATCGATAGGTAATCCTAATGATGAGATGTCCATAAAATCCATTTCTATTTGGATGTACCAATGTAGAACCCCATAGTATTTTAGAACCAGATGTTGCTCAGAGTATTTGATACCCAAATTGGTGCTTAAGGTATGGAAGGTATTTATGAACTTTGGCATTGTTTGCCCCCCCTCTTGATGCAGTGTAGTACATCTCATGTATTGGTCATCATATTTTACAACATGGTAATATTGTTCCTTAATGATATCCATAAAAAAAACTTAATTGGGTTCAACCTCAGACATTATAGAATCCTCTGTGGAATTTTGATCACAATAATTTTGCCACCAATTCTTCACATGCAGGACATCCTTAAGGAGTGAAAAGGTGATATTTTCTGTATCGTAAAAATTGTGGACATAGAAATAACCTTCTGTCAGGTTCAATCACTTTTCCAAAGCATCAACATCTATCTGACCTTCAAACACAGGAATATCAAAATTAAATTGTACCTTAAAAGGGGCAGTGCTTCCAAAGTGGTCGTTTAATGACAATGTGTCTATTGTTATTAGAAACAGTCAAAGGATTTGGGAAAAAATCCCCATCATTTCTTCCCTCTGTTGCATGAGGTCTTCCTCGAGCATTGGATTGATAAGATCTCCTTCTTAGTTGTATCCATTTTCTTCCTCCATGGGATGTTGCTTGGGTGGGTGAGAGTGGTTGTACTCAAGAGAAACAATCTCGAGACCAAAATCTCTATACCATGACCTCATCGAGGACATGCACTAATAATGACAAGGAGAAGACTCCTCTGATACCACTGATCCAAATTGTAAAAGGGATAGAATGGGAAATAGGAAAGTAATGTGACCAAAATAGAGTAAATGCGACAAAATCAAATAAGGAAAATAATATGGCAAGAAATAATTTTTTTTATTAAATGGAAGAATATTTAGAGCTACATCATGAATGGAATGATATTCTTTACATTAAGAGGCCCGTATATATAGTAATTATGGGGTCCTGGTAGGAGTCATTCCTTTTCATTATTTAATTGTTATTTGTTCATGTCTTTTAATTATTTAATTTTTATGTTTTTTGTTTTTCAAATACCATGGGATACAAAAAAAACCATGGGTGAATACCATAGGTGAATTACCATGGGTGAATATCATGGGTGAATTTCCATGGGTTAAAAAACAAAACTACACACATGGATTTTCTACATTTATTATTATTTTTCCCACCAAATACCAAGGGTGTATATTCCCAATGGTAAAAAGAAACAATTACCATGGTTATTTGGTGGAAGAGGTGGATAGCCACCGATTTCCACTTGGAGCAGCTTTGTACCATGTTGTATTTTTAAATTTTTGTACTTTAGATCCTTTTCATTTTTGGCATTTGGTTGTTTCAATTCATATGATTATCATGCTTGGTCCTTGATTTGTAGTTTTCAATTTCTATCCTGATCTATATAGTTTTCATAGACATGGCGAGTTATAGCACATGGAACATCACTTTTGTTGCATGGGTGATCTTATCACCCATTGAACAAATTCTGATTTTAGGAGGTTCATTCCTCAGTCCTGCTACCAACCAAATTATGGACTATAGGGAATTTATAAAACTTCTCTATGAAGCTAGTGCTCTCAACATCTGTTCATTTTTTATACCCCTAGGTCAAACCCCAATTGTAAATGTATGTATAGGTTGGTGATCCAAGATGTTTTGGGCTAGAGTGCCATTGTAAATATGTTTTGAGGCAAGAGTGCCATTGTAAATATGTTTTGAGGCAAGAGTGCCTATGTGGTTATTACGTTCGAGATCCCAGAATGCGGAAAGGAAAACAAGACTATCATTGTAATATGTAATCATTCCCATATCATTAATAAAAATACATCACTACTGCAAACTAACCAAACAAAAGAGTATGGGGGGATAAAATCCACTAGAAGGGAAGGGCAGTTAAGAGTCTAGGAATAGGGGATAAGCTAAGGGGGATTAAGTCTAAGGGAACACTATATTAATATTTCCCAAAGTATATATATTATTTTATCCTAAGTTACTAAGGCGGGGGAATGTACCACAAGTGGGCCAAAGGTAGTTCCCAACATGACAAGTGTCAATTTAGGGACATGCACATATATTGTGGGAACTTAGTGTAATTTTCCATTATTATTCCCATGATTCTATACTTCCATTCGTTCCTTCCTACATCCATCAATCATATCTATACTAGGGAATATTTGGAACTATTAGTAGCTAGTAAAACCTAGTCAATTTGAGTTGAAGAAGCATGTTGTCAAGCATGTGAGTATGAAGCGGGTTGTCATGCCCGTCAACATTGTCTCCAGGTGAGAGGACTATTGGGAATTATTCCATGGATGTTGGGAAATAGATGCAGAGCTCTGATACTTTCTATCTGTCTTTTTTTCGAAGCCCTGGAAGGGAAGTGGGGCAACCGAAGGAAATGAGAGGATGTAAGCTAGTTGCAGTAGTTGGAACCTTAACCTAAGTTTTAATTTTTTGGATAGACCTTATTTTGGATTAAAAAGGCTTCCCTGGTGGATTTTCTATCCCTAGCTCGAGGGTGACCTACTGCTGAGAATTTGTGAGTGGTAAATTCTATAGCTGGGAGGAAAGTTTGAGGTTTTCACGTAATTGGTGATTTAATTCATAATATAAGTGTAATCTATGTGTTTGTTTTACATGTTGTGTTATTATTTATGATATTTCTGTTATGGGTTTTCTGTTATAATTACATTTGGGAATCACTGTTGTTAGAAATGCATCTTTGTTCATATGCAGAGAATTTTCATTTTAATTAATTGGTATTAGAGAGGGAGAAATTTTATGTGGCATTTCCCACTTGGGGATGGGGATGCTACAATGTGGTATCAGAGCCCTAGTTTCAATACTAAGCCTGCATGGGCCAAACATAGAGCATATAAGTGAAATTTGTAGAGTATTCTTGCAAATCGTTTGATGAAATGTAAAAAAGGGATATCTGCAAATTGTTTGATGAAATGTAAAAAAGGGATATCTGCAAATTGTTTGATGAAATTAATGTAGAGAAATTTGGGAAGAATTCATGGGTAATTCGATGGAATTGAAGCCATGAATTAAAAATAATCAATTTAATATTTTACTGGGAATTGTCAGGCTGTAATTGGGTGAAATTTGGAGGTTACAATACAATCAGAAAAAACCGCAATTTCTACAGTGAAAATCATGCATAATTTGACCAAGGAGGGTCGAATTTCATGTTCAGAGGTTGATTGGGTGCTTATAGGGCCAAAATTGTATGTATTCAACTCAATTCAGAGCTTCAATGGTGTTCATAGGGAGTGTTAGCACTCTGTAAATTTTGTCCGGCTGATAGAAAAATGACAGAGGTAACTATTTCAACCTACGTTAGAGCTGGGCACTAGACTTCTCAAATTAGAGAGGGATCTCTCATGTCACTTGATATATCTTTGGCAATCAATGGCTAGATTCAGATTGTTTTGGGGGTTTTTATAAAATTTGTTGGCAAAGAAGGGGAGGAACACTCAGGGCTATGGAGTCAAAATTCTAAAATTGAATGAAAACAATGACTGGCTAGTAGAACTCTCCAGAGGATAAAGGATAAATGAGGCAATGAATTTGAGTTATTAATTGAGTTTAAGAAGGGTGTAAGAAGAAAGAGAAAACAAATAATTGCATCAGAGCATTACTAAAATGAATTCTGAATTAGTTAAGAGGAAATTCACATAGTTTGAATTGCTTAAGCCGCGAGCATCACAAGATGAATTCTGAGATTTTAACCATCTAATTTAAACATAAGATAGTGCAAATGGAAATAAAGAATAACAAGAAATATATACGATGAGAGAAGACAAAACTCATATCACCACCATTAGAATCTTTTCATAGAGACTTCAAAATCTTCTGCATGTATATTCAATTTAGCTCCAGAAAATTACAATAGAGTTTAGAAGCAACAAAATGGTTCCCTTGCACTTCTGCCAACATTAATTCATTCAAAATTCCTAGTACTTATACAATTCGATTACGATGGATGAAAAAAAAATGTTTCAGCTTCTAAAACCGACTATAATAATTTCAACTGATAGTCTCGACATATGAACCGATTTACAATGATTAAGCATAAAACGTTTCATAGACTAGGGACAGATCTCTCTGACTGGTTGGCTTCCTTAGCACCATTTGTCTTGCTCATATCTCCTATCGAATTTTCCAGTTTAGTGACACCTGGAAGTTACTTACTGGTTCCTGGAAAACTGCATTTCGGCTTGTCTAACCGTACGATCTCCTTCCACTGTGAGTCAGAAGGAATCTCGTAATCCATAATCTCCTTTATTAGAATCTCTAGGTCAATGTAGGTAGTGTAAGACATAGTTGGAACCCAATATTCACTGTCTTGAACTGATTCAAAATCTCAAAGTCTGCAGCCAAATATTCCACCAAAATGGGCCCCTTTAGGTTCTCTTTCATGCCTTCAAATTTTGAATGATCCATTCTGAACTGAGTGAGGAGAGAATTATATTTCTTCTGATTGTATAATTTCCCTTTACCATCCTAAAATGGTGGGACACCCTTGATAAACAATTGTTCAAATGTATCTTTAAACTCTTGTATGCCCTGCTCCATTTGCACAACTTTGATTTGAACCGATTTGTGAAAATTGTGTTTAGTGATGATCCTTCTTGCCCAAATGATCAGTGCAGTTCTGTCCTTTACCCCAATGGTCTAAAGATCAGCAGTGGGCACATAATTCAAAAAGTTAATAGTGTTCTAGGCCCATTCTGAGGGATTTTTTTCCAGTGTCTCATTAACAACAGTACATCTACTTCGGGCAGTGACAACCATGGTGTCTTTGTCATTTATAAAATTTAGGTAAATTTTGAACTT
>JASDQU010440093.1:6832-17341 GCA_032191745.1 Picea mariana | reverse complement strand
ATCAGCAGTGGGCACATAATTCAAAAAGTTAATAGTGTTCTAGGCCCATTCTGAGGGATTTTTTTCCAGTGTCTCATTAACAACAGTACATCTACTTCGGGCAGTGACAACCATGGTGTCTTTGTCATTTATAAAATTTAGGTAAATTTTGAACTTAGCAGCTTCAGCAGCAACAACATCCCATATTACATGTTTAGCTCCTTGCAAAATTCCTTGACCCTTCAACCTCGTTTTCAATTTGTTCACCCTCTCTTACAAATCTTGATTATCTTTTTGAAATTGGGCCATCCTTTCTACCTTCGTTTTCATCTCTTGCTACAGATTTTCTATGACCTCCTTAAGGTTATTGATCTCCCCTGTCTTCAAGATTACTTGGGACATAGCCTGTACCAATCCATCAGTGCTTGATCCAACTTCCATATTAGAAGGTACAATGACAGCCATATCTGATGTTTCTACTTGTCCTTGTGACCAATTCTCTTTCTCTTTTTCCAGCTGCAACACTTTAGCTTTGTAATTTAGTGCTTCTTGTCTAAATGTCTCCTTTTCTTTCTCTAGAGCAGCTAGCTCTGCTATTTGTGGATGTTCTGTGGTGGACATCTTCAAATTCTTCTTTAGGCTTTAGATCATCTTCTCTTTCTCATTTAAAGAATCCTTTACCCCTTGAGGGCCTTTAGATTCCAATGTTTTGACCTGTTTCGACCAGGCCTTGCTGGATTCTTTCTCCTGCTTCAATTGTCCATCCAATTTTAGTGCATGTGTTGTCAATCTTGAAACCCTCAGACTCAAACTTAGGTAGTCTGAATATAGAATGTCACTGGCATTCCTGTGGAACTTTACTTTATATGGGGCACCAAATTTTTCATAATGCATCTTGATTTTAGACACTTTATCATCATTTTCTATTGCTATGTTAAATGTCTTTCTTTCCACGCACTTAACTGAAAACATAGAATCCTTATGCTAGGAGATCTTCACTACCTTGGGAAATAAGTCTCTTATTTCAATATTGGCCATACTTCCCTTCACAACATACTGATTCATTAAGTCTTATTTGGATTGGTATTCTTCCCCAGGTGTCTTGCCAAATACACATTTCTTGCTGCTGAAAACCCTTGAGTTGATTTTACTCTG
This sequence comes from Picea mariana, assembly GCA_032191745.1. Lineage (NCBI taxonomy): Eukaryota > Viridiplantae > Streptophyta > Pinopsida > Pinales > Pinaceae > Picea > Picea mariana. The sequence continues at coordinate 16,207 of JASDQU010440093.1, read as the reverse complement.
TGGCATGCTTCTTGTACTAGCCTCTTCATTCTTGGTTACTTTTTCCACCATATCCATGATCGTTTTCTCTTTAGGTTCTTCTTCTTCCAGGTCTACTATCTGAGATGATGGTGTAATTTTCATTTTATTGAGAATATTTTGCTGACTACTGGCACTCAATGCCCCTGAACTGCTCCTCTTGTTATAAACACTCATCATTGGAGCTTTAATAATCAACTTTGGGGAAGTTTTCTTAGTCCAAATCTATTGAGGGGTAGACTCTGTTTGTTGTGTCTGTTCAGCTTGCAAAGTGACTTCCATATCTACACAGGTTTCTCGATTAGCCAGTTCATCAAATCCTTTCACATGCTCGTGCTCGTAGGGGCCTTGTCTGCTCATTAGTCTTCTTTTTATATGATTTGATGGGGATCATATTTCAACCCTTATAACTATGTAAACCTGAATCCACTGAGTTTGGCTTGGATCTGAGGTAAACAGGACTTGGTCTTTACCATAAAGGGCCCTATTATGAAAGGAAATTTTAAGTTAGATGCTTTGTGCGTTTTCATAAAATGCTCTGTCTCTGAAATAATTATTTGTCTAATGAACTCTATGGAAAAGACTCTGGGAGTCAGGAAGACAGGAAAAAGGTAAGGTCCTTCTTGATAACCATATACCCAAATTACAGTAGAGTGTGTGAACAACATCCAATCTCCCACCCTGTTCTCAGTTTTAACAATGGTATGCAAAAATAGGGTTTTTACTTCGGAGGGACATTCTCTGTAGACTGTGATCATTTTTTATTCCTTGAAGGGCTCTGACACTGAGGGGGAAGACTCTGGTATACTGAGGGCGTGTTGAATTGATGGGCTATCTATTTCGCATAAGAATTTTTACCCTAACTTAATCAAAATGACCTTTTCTTCCCGCAAATACTATTCCGCAAACTAGTTTACGAACTCTGGGAAAGGAAAAATGACTTCTATGGCATAAGGGGTAATGGAGGTTTGGGCCGCTTCGAGGAAGAGTATCCATTTTCCAAAATTGTCTAGCAAATTGGATTTGGACACGGAAATGGGCGAGACTGTTATTTCTGTGTCAAATACATCTGAGTCCCTGTCAATTAGGGATTCTTCTTTAGAGGTGATGTCTTTCTCTGTTATGGATAAAATGACAGGCTTCATGGCCATAATGAAAAATACCTGTGAATCGACGGGGAATGCTCGAATTTGGTTCATTGTTGAGCTTCAGTTTTGAATGGAGTGTTTGTGCCAATTTTCTAACATTCGAACATTTTGAAATATCATGAAATAATGATTGTGACCCTCCTTTTATATGCACTTTTTGATATCGGGGGTGGGGCAAAACGGTTTTGGGTAGTCCAATTTTCACCCCAATATGCCTCTAATGGTGCCACATGTCCACATAATGAAATCATGGTATTTTCCTCAGCCTAACCTCGAACAATTATATTCTGCTCTACTTCCTCGCCTGATATGTGTCTTGGCCATCGATCTGGTCCGCTTCAAGATCTATGGTCGTCGGGCCTCGTCAACGTCCGCACCTCCGTTATATTTGGTCCTTCTCCGCCAGATATAACCTGGACCTGCAAATCAAACCACATATCCACACCACTTTAGTCTACCGCTAAATCTGAAACTTGTATTCCATACAAAATTGTTATGGTGATAAAAGGGAGAAGCGTCGATTATGGGTGTAATTGGAGAAATAGATTTTTTTTGAAATTTGGAAAAATTGGAAAAATTTGGGTATTTTTCCATATGATGATGTCAACATGACATGGGGGCCACATGTTAGCTGATATGATAGAGGGGTTATGTGTACTGCCACGATGGCAGGTACATGGTAGTGATTGGTAATAGGTGTGGCAGGTGAGGTGGACTTGTGGTGGTGAGTGCCTATGAAACCTTAACTCCAGACCCACGGAATCCTGATGCGGGGGTCCCCTAGTGGTTTTGTAAACCACTTGGGGGGCTGCAGTGCACCAAGATGATGAAAAATCACTGGGTGAGAAACCATCAGTTTCCACCATGGACCCTCTACCCGTTTTTAATGTTTGGTAGGTTGAGGGGCTCGCGATGCAATGGAGACTATTGACCCCCTCTGACACTCTGGCGCTAGATAAACATGTGAGAAAATTTGTGTGCAAAGGATAATGGGCACGATATGGGGATCTCCCATCCCTACGAACCAATGAATAGGTTCCACATGGATACAAGTTATGGGGCTCAAAGGATAGGGGAATGTGCGTGCCAGTAGAGGTAAAAATTAAAAAAGGAGAAAGAGGAGAGATAGGAGGAATATTGAAGCTAACGAGGTAGGTCGTCATAGTAAAAGGATGACATGGTGCCGCCTTGGGGTTCCATGTGGACCCAAGATGCCATTTGAACATCCTAGTCAACTAAAATTATCAAAAACAATAAAATTTGATGAAAATTTACGATGATTCTCATATGAGTAACTTGTAGGCCATTTTCAGAGGCCTAAACAACGGTTTTGGAAGTCTATTTTTTACAAAACTATATGTCCTTCCAAGACATATATTTTTCTTCATTTAAAATGATAGATCTTAGTGAGAGATTTATAACAAGATAAAATGTTCGTCAGACAAATCTTGTATGAGGAAGTTACAAGCCAATTATTGCATTGTAATTTTTGGGAACTGGTTCACTCCAGAGGCCATAACTTCCTGCTTAAAAATGATACCGGGGAAAAGGAGAATTATATGGAAATATATAGATCCATAGAAGACAACCATGGATTCAGATTCATAATATGGGCATTTAAAAGTGCACAAGAGGAGGAATAAGAATCATGTAGCATTCAATATTAAAAGGAGTAAATTAACCAAAACTTCAGGAGGTTGTATCTAGTAGCCTAGAGCTTAGATGAAGGTGAAAATTTGAGATATTATCTAAAATATGATCAAGAAGGAACCTGCTTGATATTTTTTCAAAAATGCAAGGGAACGAGGGCATAGATACATGAGCAATGATAAAAATTGCAGTTGGTTGAAGGGTGAACAGAAGGAGTAAATGGGTACCGATCAAATGGTGATAAATTTATGCTCAAAATTCAAAATTGAGAAAGAAATCAGTCATTGGAAAGGTATTGGATAGATGAGTCCAAATATTCACTAAGAAATGTGAATTGGGTAGTTAAATTCACAATAAATCAGAAATAATATTCTGGTGTTTTAAAAGGCCATAATGGTGCATAATCTTAATAGATTTGTTAAATTGTTGTAATCCAACAAATCCTATTGCCTGCGCGTTTTTCAGATTTAAGAGAAAATAGATCAGAAAAATATTGGAAAAGAGATCAAAGGCATAGAATATCCATAGAGTACTTACAACCATGAGTATGAAGTCATGGGGTTGTGTGTGAGCATGGTAATGAAGGGAGAGAATCCAATGGGCATGGAGAGGTAAAAGAAGAAAGAATGAATTTGGAGGGGAATATAAAGAATCTGCAAAGATATGTCTAGAGTAATAAAGATGATAATAATATTCTTATGAAAGACAAGGATAATCAATATGGATTCAACATCAAGTTTTTGCAGAGCTTGAACAAAATAGAGGAGAAAATAGACAAGGAGATAGAATCAAGTAAGTCAAGAAGTCATAGTTCTCATGCTATAAGAGGAGAATTAAAAGGTTTTGGTAGACACCATCATCACTCACCAAGACACTCGATTATAAGATAAAACTATATTCCAAGATTATCTCATGTCAGAATNTCAAGCCCCCTACCTTGATGATGAGAAAAAGAAAGGTGAGGATGCATAGAATTCACTATTGGGCATGAGGAAGTACTTTCAATTACATAATTACTCCTCATAGGAAGAACGGATAATTGTGATCTGCTAGCTCAAGGTAAAAGCCTCAATGTGGTGGGACCAGTTTGTGAAAGTGAAAAACATTAATGAGAAGAAAATTACTTGGAAGGAGTTCAAAACATATTTTCAAAAGTACTTAAACAAGCGTTATTGTGATCGAAAGATGAAGGAGTTCTTCGAATCGAAGCTTGTGAGTATGGCCATGAATGAGTATGAAAGGAGATTCTTAGAGCTGTTGAAATATGTTAACTTCATCAAGGATGGACATGTCAATATTGAAAGGTACCTGAGTGGGATCCCAACAATTTTCAATGATAATATATAGTATGATGATCCCAAGACAATGGAGGAAACCATAAGGAGGGATAAATTCCTCTATGATCAACATAGAGGAAGACAAAATTTCCAAAAGGCTTGGGAAGACAAGAAGAAAGGAAAGATGGAGCAGAGGAAGAAGGGTACCAGGCCACCATTATTCATAAATTATTCTCAAGGAAAACCAGCTTCCAATGAGACCAGAATGATGGAAAAAATGGGGAAAATACCAAGGCAATGACCTATTAAATGTAGGGGTTGTGAAGGAGATCATATGTACATAGATTTCCCTCATAGAGGTGAAAAAGTGAGGATCTTTCATAATGTACATCAAGCTGACACAATGGAGGACATGGGTAGAAACATGTTGAGGATATACACATCCTTGGATAACAAGAAAGTTGAGTTTCAGTCTCATATGATTGAAGTAGAAGATAAGATCAATGACCAACCCACTGCTATTTTAATTTATTTAGGAGCTATTCATAGTTATCTAGATCCTAATATGGTGGAAATATTTCAATTTCCAAGAAGAAAGACTGGGACATCTTGGTTGGTTCAACTAGTTACAGGAGCCAAGAGAAGAATTAATGAGATGGTTAAGGATTGTCCAATGGACATGAATGGGCTAAGCATGAGGGAATATTTGAATATCACACCTTTGGGTTCATATGATTTCCTTATTGGTATGGATTGGATGGATGAGCATCATGTTGTCGTAGATTATTACAACAAGCAATTTACTTACTAGGATGAGGAAGGGAACTTGAGAATAATACAAGGTATTTCAAGGGAAGTAACGATTAGAGAAGTTTCATCCTTGCAGCTAAAGAAAATATTTAGGAAAGGATTCCAAATATTTGCAACACATATGGAAGCGACACCCAAGGATAAAGTTCCAAGCATTGAAGACTATTTAATATTGAATCATTTTGAGTATGTATTTGGAGAAATACCGGGGTCACCACCCAAGAGAGATATCTATTTCTCTATCCATTTGATGCCTGTAGCAGCCCCAATGTCCAAGACTCCTTATAGGATGAGTACAACATAGTTGAAGGAGTTGCAAATGTAGCTCGAGGAGCTGTTCAAGAAGGTGTATATATTCCCAAGTGTGTCTCCTTGGAGTGACCTGGTATTATTTGTGAAAAATAAGGATGGATCCTTCAAGCACTTGGGAGGGTGTTAAAAGTATTGAGTGATCATTAGTTGTATACAAAGTTGATCAAGTGATCATTCTACTAGAGACAAATACATTATTTTTTCCATATCATTTCAGAGGAAGGGATAGCAGTGGATCTTGAGAAGATAAAATCCATTGAAGGATGGCCAGTATCAAGGAATGTAGTAGAGGTGAGGACATTCATGGGGCTAGTAGGATATTATAGAATATTTATTGAGGTATTTTCAAATATTGCAGACCCAATCACATCTTGGAAAAAGAAAAGTGTGATATTTGAATGGACCCCTGATTGTGAAAGACGTTTTCAAAACTTGAAGAGCTTGCTGACAAGTCCACCAATATCGAGGATTATTGATCCTAACGAAGATTTAATTGTGTGCACTGATGCAGGAAAATAAGTAATTGGGGGATTCCTTGGTCAAAATGGGCATAAGATATGTTATTAGTCTAGGAAGTTGAAAGAGCACGAGTGAAACTATGCTACTCATGATTTAGAATTGGAATCCATAGTGCATGCCTTGAATATAGGGGGAATGTTTGAACTGAGGACAAACCATAGTGGATTGACATATTTATTTGGACAACCAACTTTAAATGCAAGACAAAGTACATGGTTGGAATTCATCAGTGAATATGACTTTGATATCAAGTATATCAAAGGAAAAGAGAAAAAGGTGGCTAATGCACTCAACATGAGAGTCCATGATATACATTCTACATCCATTAGCATGTATAAATATGATTTGAGGGATGGAATTATGGAAGTTTCAAAATCAGAACAACAATTCATGGAAACAAAGGAAAAATTACAACAAGGTAATTTGCAGCAGAAAATTCGAGACTATGAGCTAAGGGAGGATGGAATCCTCATGTACAGGGGAAAAGTTTATGTGCCTAATTTTTAGGAGCTGAAAATTTTGGTGCTGAAAGAGATGCATAATATGCCTTATGTTGGGCACCCAGGATACCAAAAAATAATTGCAGCTATCAAGAACCAATATTTTTGGGTAGGTATGAAGAAAGAGGTGGTTGAGTATATTGCTAGATGTTTAGAATGTCATAAGGTCAAGGCCGAGCATAGATATCTAGTTGTTTTGCTACAACCATTTCCCATTCTTGAGTGGAAATGGGAAGTGGTGACAGTTTATTTCATCACCAAGATGCCTAGAATATCCAAGAAACATGATCCCATCATGGTGGTGGTGGATAAGCTCACTAAATTTGTCCATTTTATCCCAGTGAAGATAACTCACAAGGCATCTAACATTGATGATATTTACATGAGGTAAATTTCCAGGCTTCATGGTGTGCCTAGGGAAATTATTTTTGACAGAGATCCCAAGTTCACAACAAAATTTTGGAGGGGATGATTCAAAGGATTTGGGAAAAATATAAAATTTAGCACAACATATCATCCATAGAAATATGGGAAAGAAGAGAGGACTAATCAAGTGATTTAGGATATGTTGAGGATGTATGTGATGGAAAAAACATAGAAATGGGAAGATTATTTGCACTGAGTTGAATTTTCCTATAATAATGGGTATCATGCATATTTAAAAAGGAGCCCATTTGAAGCATTATATGGAAGAAGGTGCGATATGCCAGTGAGTTGGGACAACCCAACAAACAGAGTAGGGGTTGGGCCAAAGTTACTCAGGGAAATGAAATAGCATATGGTGAAGATAAAGTAGAATTTATAGGCCTCCCAAGATAGGCAGAAAATCTATGCAGATAAAGGAATAACTTCCAAAGAGTTAAAGTGGGCGACCATGTGTTCTTAATATTCAAGGTCATAAGTAGTTCCTTAAAGTTAGGGAATTGTGCAAAGATGGCAGAAATATATTGTGTACCCTTTGAAATCCTTGAAAGGATTGGTCCTGCTACATACATGTTTGCACTACATGCATCCATGTGCATTCATAATGTATTCCATGTGTCTTTTCTTAAAAAGTATGCACCTGATGTTGATCATGTAATTTGTGGAGCAAGATGGATACTTTTGAGTACATTTGGTGTGAATATTGGGTCAAAAGGTCAAGTTTCTACGGAATCGAGCAATAGGGTTGGTAAAGGTCCAATGGACCTGTTACGGTCTTGAGGATGCAACTTGGGAGCATGAAGATGTTATACGGGGGGAGTACCTGCATATTTTTTAACATTTTGAATGTGCATGTGTATATAATACACAGAGGGTAGTGCATAAATAAGGAGAAGGGGAATATAATACCCCTAGGCCGGACCCCAATTGAAAAAGTACATATAGTCTGGTGAGATAGGATATTTTGGGCTAGAGTACCATTGTAAATATGTTTTGAGGCTATAGTTTCTGTGAAGTTATTAATATGGAGAGGTCAAAATGCTACAAGGACAACAAGCCTATCATTGTAATATGTAATCACACCTGAATCATTAATAAAAATATATCACTGCTACATACTAATGAGACAAAAGAGTATGGAGGGATAAACTCCACTAGAAGGGAAAGGGGGGCTAAGAGTATGTGAAGAGGGGCTAAGCTAAAGGGGGCTAATTTGAAGAGAATATGATATTAATATTTCCCAAAATCAATTATATGTTATTTTATCTTAATTTACTAAGGTGGGGGATTGTACCACAAGTGGGCCTAAGGTAGTTCCCAACATGCCATGTGTCAAGTTGTGAACATGCACATATATTATGGGAACTTAGTGTAATTTACCATTATTATTCCCATCATTATCTACTTCCATCCCTACCTTCCTACATCCATCAGTAATATCTGTACTTGGAAAGATTTGGAACTATTGGTAGATAGTAAAACTTGGGAGATTTGAGCTGAAGAAGTAGGTTTTCAGGCCTGTGAATACTCTAAAGAAGTGGGGTTTTAGGCCTGTGAGCATTCTCTCTAGGTGAGAGAACTATTGGGAATGATTCCCTAGATGCTGGGAAATAACTAAAGATATAAATAATTTGTTTTCAACCTGTTTTTGAATCCCATGAAGGGAAGTGGGGTAGCTGAAGGATTATTGAGCAAAGAAGGGGCACATTTCCTAGGGTGGGACAAGTTGTGGGAAATGAGAGGTAGTAGGCTAGTTGTAGTAGTTGGCACCTTAACCTTAGTTTTATTGTTTTGGTTAGACCTTAGTATGTCTTAGGAATCCTTCCTTGGTGGAGTTTCTAGCCCCATCTCAGGGGTGACTTGTTGTTGAGAGTTTATGAGAAACATAGTATTTGGTTGGTACAAAATTTTAAGGTCCACACATAGTTGGTTATTAAATCCATAATATAAGTGTCTCCTATGTGTTATTTTTACATGTTGTGTTATTATTTATGATATTTTTGTTATGTATTTTCTATTATAATTATGTTTGCGAATTATTGTTGTTGAAATGCATCTCTGTTCATATGTAGAACCTTTTAATTTTACATAATTGGATCAGAGAGGGATAAATTTTTGTGTGGCATTGCCTAACTTGGGGATGGGGATGCTACATCATGGGTTATTTATTTATTTGGATTCATAGTTAGTGGTGTTACAAATTAAAGTTTTGTATATTGTGAGAAATCCTATGCTTCTTTGGACGTACTTGAGGGTGTGACTTCTTGAGAGAAAATGAGTTCATTAATTATGATCATGTTCCTCGGAGTCTAAACACATTGGTTGATTTCTTGGCTAACTATTTGTTAGATTGACATCTATTAAATTAACATAAGCATTCCTGTAAGAACGCATGTACAATAAAAAAGAAATATCAATCACATCATTAAATTCATAAGCAAGAATTTAACCATCCTAAACATAAAAAAATATAACAATTTCAAAAATTCATAAAATTTGTATAACTTTCTAAAAGCCAAAAATGCAAGTACTCTTTCTTATGTAAATCCCCCCACCTATTCATTCAAGGCTCATATGTCCCATCCAATGGAGTTGGATGAGTGGACACATCTTTGGTCTAAAATAACTTTCCTGTTGAATAAAAAATTAAATGCCCCAATGCAAATAAATTAAACACAAGGCAGCAGGCCCATAAAATTCACATAGAATTAACAACAT
>JASDQU010440092.1:38176-54133 GCA_032191745.1 Picea mariana | reverse complement strand
TACTCTGAGTTATGTTCGAAATGAAAATGAAAAGCCAAGCAATCATATGCATATACTAACCCTACAGGCATCAGTACTGCGTTAACATTCACGAACATAAAAAGATAATAGTCTGGAAATTGAGTCTGTTGAGGAATGAATAAGCACGATTCTGAAACGTTTAAACTGTAGTATAAGAAAGCATTAACACACTGCAATAAAATAAAGCTAAATCTGTGAACGCTAAGCTACCTCATATGCGAGCTACAAATTATCGAAATGAACTAAAGCTAAAGCAACACAACTAAATCTATTGCAAATGAAACAGCAGCTTGCACCGGTTTGGCGGGCCCAACCAAACGGCACAAACGCTGTGGAAAATGACCAGAGCCGACTAGATCATACGATGCAGATACAATGTAACTCCACACTTCATCAACGCATTAAAACAGTATTCAGATCATATGACAGTTAACATATACGCAACAACAATTTGTATTAAAGCATAGGTTCACGGTATCACATAATCCGACAATAACGAAAGTAATAACAACAGTAGTAACAGTAACCCGTTCTCAGCAGTGAACACGGGTTTTAATAGCAGTCTTATTGTTCATAACAGTCGAAAATAAAGATCCGTGGAAACGAACGGATCCCTGATCCGAGAATAATCGTGGAATCAATTAAAAACGTATTTCACAACTTCATGACACATAGTGTCATGAAGTGTGTAGGATGAAGAACAATCGATCCAGGTTGATCATTATACTCTCGAGCACTCTGTGGCGACGGATCCAGCTGGCCTGTGAACCTTCCTGCTCTTCATTCGAACCATAACGCACATCATCATGCACAGCTCTCGAACGGCTCCACTGGTACTTCCACGGTGCAAGTTGGTACCTGGTACCGGCATCCTGTTCCAAGAATAGCAATGGTACCTAACCCAAGTGATATTAGTCCAATTATTAATTTAAAGTATTAAAATGCATAATAATAGCTTGAAATTCAAAGATACCTTAGGTGACCCCTTTGAATGGTAAAGGGATGTTGATTATATCAAAATGAGGTCAAAAAGGGTGGTACTGGCATATAGTTGGAGGTCTGTGGTATATATATAGGCAAAGAACATGGTCAAAACCGGGGACCAACAGGGACTATTGAGTACAATAGTGTTAATACAAAGTGAGAGGACAAAAATGGCTCCTAAAGAAAGTAGGATGCAAAAAGTAAAGAAAAGTATTGATCTAAGCCAAAACAAGATACAAAGACCTATACTGCTATTGGAAATCTGATCTAGGAGGCAAGAAGAAAGAAACCAAGATAAAGAATAGAAATAGCATGAACATAGCAAGGCCCACTATGGCTAGCTCCCTGAACATCCGAAACCAAAATGGAGGAAAATTTGGATAGAAACCTATCTGGAAGAGGATATGGAAGAGAATATGGTATGCATATTATGTTTCTTCCTGGAAGAGGTTATCTGTCATCACAACCTTGGTGACCTTGTCTGACCACTGGTGTGGGAGATGGAACAACATAATCATTGGGGTCTCTAGGATGAAAAAATGGGCCTCACTGATCTATAAGATGAAGTAACTCTGCTATCAATTTTTCTCTTGGTACCCCTAGCATAAGGGACCACCTCTAAGAAGGAAGTGATCATCTGGGTGGACACTGGTCTAGGAGAGGGCCCAATAGTCTAAGAATAGAATCTAAGAGCCTCCTGCATGTATATTTCTAGGCATCTCTAGTCTAAGTATTGAAAGAAACATGAGAGTATTTGTGACCCCTTGAACAGAAAATAGAAGTTCTCTTGGATCTCACAATAAATGGGACAATGAAATATGAAGTAATCCTCGGTCTTGACCTCTCAGACATGGCACAACTCACAAATCCTATTCACCCAATCAAGATGGTGCTTTACCTCCACTCTAATTCTATGTGAACCCACACTGAACTAGCTAAGGGTATGCAAAGATAATGTATTAAGTAATGTTGAGTATACAAGGACGAAACAATGAGTGTTCCTCTCAACTCCATAAAATTCTCTACATAAAATTCCATCTTCAGACGTAACTCGCTCGAGGGGTCTATCTAATTGACCTAAATATATTGTATGCATATATCATCTTAGGTGATCATGTTTAGCTCCTGCCTCGTAGGTAAGGGATGGCTAGGTGCATTAAGGGATGGTAAGGGTTGGCCTCATATCGAGCATGGGAATATTCTTCCTGTGTGGATGCAAGGGGCAATGCTAGATCAAACCTCCTCCAGCTTCTCAAGTTTCATCTCTGATTGGCCACAATCAGTTCAACAAAAAGATTACTAAAATAGGACTCTGCACAACCAGAAAAATAGGTTGTGAAGATTTGAATGTATCTCTCATGCTGTAATACCTGTGTAAAATCTCAAGTAGCTTATTTTACTTTGGCATCTAAGGAACACAAGCCTCCTCCAGTTTCTCAAGTTTCATCTCCGATTGGCCACAATAGGTTCAAAAAAAAGATGACTAAACAAGACATTTATGACACATCCCACTGAGTGATGGCAATGACCAGAACATGGAATTTTTTGAAAGGAGCAGTAATAGACCTAGACACACTAGCTAGTGACCAAATTTTTATTTTGAAAACCTAATGACTTCTAAACTAATGCATTGTTTGGAGTTGTGCTAAGCTATGTTGTAATTGTGCTAATTGAAATAAATTTTGTCATCCCAAATGTGAGTGTGCCTATGATTGTACAGGCACATTGGGTAAACAATAATTTGGTTCACAAATAGGATGGTCAATTTAGCATGGCAACCCACCTCTTGAATTATTTCACAAAACCCTAGGCATACATCATCTTCAAATAATTTCTTAATGAAAGGTGAGGCCATGATTTGTCTGATCTGTGTTGGCTCATACCTAGACACTTTCCCACCCTTATTGTACCTCCTTTTCTGAGTATCACTGCTTCCAGTTTCTATGATGTGAATATAAATGTGTTGAACCTGCACAGAATAGATCTAGCTAGAAAATACTACACACATTTGCAGAGATAAATTGAGAAAGAAGAAGCAAGAGAGAAAGAATTGAAGAATTATCATTAACCGTATTCCACACTCAAAGAGTGAATAATTTACAATAGATATAGGATACATGAGTAACTAATGAGCCATAGTGGTGGTCTAGATTGATCTAGACACAGAACAATAGTTACAAGAGTAAACTGCCACCTAGTCTAGTCTCTCAGGCAGTTACAAGAGTGAACTGCCACCTAGCTGAGTTAACTAGTCAACTAGTCTTTAGTTAACTGACTGAACAAAGAGTAGTGAGTTGGTGATGATCCCAATGTTGCATGGTGAAAAAAACAATGAAACATCTAAACTCAACTCAACTAGTCAAATTGAAGTGTCAACTGAAAGAGAATATTCTCCAGGTCGAATATTCTCCCCTAAAATATAGGAGACTGGATAATGACTAATTATGACTAATAAACAAGGAATAACCTTAGGAAAAAATCCTAGGTGTGTGTGAAGTAACTCCAATAATGAAAATCCTAATTTTCAGTGGGAAAGGGAAGGGGTAAGGTATAATTTGTGGAAATAGGGGATAAGGGACAATCTGGTAGATGGAGGGAAAGTAGTGGTTAACTATTGTCTAAACTCTTGGGGAAATTGTGGAGAGTAGGGATTGGTGTTAGGGAGTGTAGGTGAGGGCATTTAAGCATAGGATGCGGTTTTGTACAACAGAAAATGGAAAAATATGATTGAAATATTAAGAAGCAACAAAACCCTAGGAGATGGTTTTTTACTGAGTTGTATGAAGAAAATGAAGAAAAGAAGGGTAAAGGTGGCATGAATGTGGCCCACTTACTTGTTAATGATGAGCTAGAACTGTGACCTGGTGAAGAAAACCTTTGCAATGAATTACTTTACTTACTTTTCAAAATCGCATCACTTTTGCCAGACGCACAGCGAGGGCTGCCAGAAACGCAACGTGGGCTGGAAATAAGTGTTTTTATGGTGAATTTCGGTGTTCTAATGGTTGAGATGGACCTTGATGGTGAAGAAGATTTTAAGAAAACTGAAATGAGAATTGAATGGAGAAATCTGGTTTAAAGGAATGGATTTGGACATTGAAAATTACAAGGTTTTCCTGAAACCACACTATAAAGATATTATAACTCATATTTTTCCTTTCATACAGTTGCTAGATAGACATGCCCCTTTGATGAAGATGATCATGAAATACTTTACCTACGAATGGAGATTTTCAATACTGTACCGATATCACATAAGGATGTTGATGCATTTCACTGCCATCAAGCCACTTAACTTGCCTCATTACTTATTCAAAAGCCTAGTCAAAATGATAGAAAAGATACAAAGAAAAGGGAAAGATCACAAAAAAAATTTGTTTCATCGTGGTTTGGTAAAGGTCATGGTCATCCAAAAACTTTCATAAATCAACATGCCTTGGGAGGATTTCATCTGATCAGTTTCTCTTCTGCCCGCTACTAGTCAACCCAACAGTCAAAACACTTCATTAAAACCATCAAGGCCACAGGAGGTTGGCTCATCCAAAATGTTTTCAACTAGAAAGACACATGTGGCAGAGATTACAGAGACTTACCAGAAAGGGAAATTTTTTTTTTTTTCCCCTGAGAGCACCAAGAAGATGTCTACACGCAGAATGTTGACTAGGGCACAAACTAGGAAAATGCCCGAGGACAATACGATGGAAAAAGTTCAGGGAGAACTGAAGCAATCACCTAGGCATGCATATGACTCCTCGTTGCATCATTTTGAGGAGGATATGCCTCATGAGCAAGAGATTATTTGACCATGCAGACAAATCAAATGAAGAAATTATCAAAGAGCAACGAGAACAAATACAAGAGTTAAAGGATGATCTTGCAAAGGCAAATCACATGGTGGAATTACTAAAACAAGAGAACAAAATTTTGAAGATAAATGCAATGCATCAAAATACTTCACCAGGTCATCCATCATCTAACAAGGAAAAAGATAAAGGTAAAACATTGATTGGTCTAGAAGAGTAGGTGGAAGGCAAGGGGCCAATAAAGAAAAACCTTGTTCACTCTATAGGTGATGAGTTTGAGAAGAACAAGGATTATTGGCTTTGGAGAGTAAACCAATACTTCAAGAATCTATTGAAGAGGGCCAACAGAGACACCAAGCTACAGAGAAACATGGCGAGACATTATTTCACCAGGAACCTGATTTGCAAAATTAGGCTCAAAAACATGAAAAAGAGGCTAAGGAAAGACCTAAAGAAGCCAAAGAGGAGAGATAGCCTTTATATCTTGGATTATGCATCAATTATTGAGTAAGCCAATCACACAAGGATTCCCATAAACAAATTGCAAGGAATTTTGACAATTTTGGCAAATTTTTGAATTTTTCTCTATTTTGACAGTTTTGATGGACAAAAGCGCAGTGTGGCCACGCTGGGATTTCTCTGAAAGGATATAAACGATGAAAAAGTTAAATTATTGGATAGGTATTGAGATTTAATTTACATATATATACTCTTTTGGCAATTTCAGATCAAAGTGTTGAAGAAAAATCCAAAAAACATGATAAAAAATAGATCTCTGCCACTTTTTCAAGACCTTCGCTGCGCTTCTGGGAGTAACTTTGGGAAAACATATTTTTCTTTGTCAAAATTTTTTCATTTGATTTTATTGAGGTGTCTAATGACAACTAGATACCCTCAGGTTTCCATTGAGCCTTTCAGAGCTGGATTTGGAGTAGTGGAAGGCTTTCAAAAGTCCTCTCCAAGGTTGGCATTGTGTTTTTTAATGATGCCGTGTTTCCGGGAAATATGACAGTTTTTGAATTTTCTTGGTCAAAGTTGATTCCCACTAATGTAATGTGACTTATAGTGAATTTATATGATTTAATTAAGTTTCATGGGGTTAAATTAGTTTTTTCCATGTTGATTTGGTGATATTTAATGCTTATCAAAGTCACATTGAGTTAGTTGAGCTATTGGCCAATTTTTTATTGTGCAAGAAACAAAGGCCTTCATGTATTTATCCATGTTTGCATAAGGGTGAGACCAATAGAAGTGTTTCTACAAAACTAGGAGAACTTTATGTATCTTAAAGTGACCTCTTGAATTGGGATAAGGTATTCCTAGATTAGATTGTTGTATTTTACCTTTCAAGTACACACAAATTTACATGGAAATACAAGTTGTTGCGCAACTAGAAATTTCCACTAGAATTTACATTTTCTTGCATGCACAACATAGTGATTTTTTGTTTCAAACATCGATTCTTGTTCCATATTTAAATGCAAGTCCAAAATACATATCTATCTTATTTATAAACTTCTCAACATGGTTGAGTTGTATGATTCGATAATATGTGTATTAGTTTTCGATTTATTGCACAAGTAGTGTAATGATCTTGCCTTGAAAAACTCAAACTGTACTTCCCTGTTAATTTTGTTCTTACATGAAAAATCTCTTCATGATCTCTACATTTTTCTCCCATTTGGTGTTTTAGCATTCTACTCTTCTAGCAATATCTAGATAGAGGAAGGTAACTATTTGCCTCAAAACCTTATTTCCTTATGGACCATATTGATATGCACTTGCTTCTCAATATTTGTAGGTTCACTATATGTAAAATATGTGTTTAAACTTATGCATATTTCCTCCAATGAACAAAAATCTATATTAGGGTCTCAACTTTGCAGTATTGAGATTTTGGAGTTTAAAACACAATTCAACTGTAGTGATTCTGAAGTTAGGAAAAAACATGAAAAAGAGGCTAAGGAAAGCACTAAAGAAGCTAAAGAGGAGAGATAGACCTGATCTCTTGGATGATGCATCACTGGTTGTGTAAACCCATCATACAAGGAGTCCCAAAAACAAATTGCAATGAATTTTGGCAATTTTGGCAAATTTTTGAAAATTTTGGTATTTTGACAGTTTTGATGTACAGAAGCGCAATGTGGACACGCCGCGCTTTCTCTTAGAGGATATAAATTATGAAAAAGTTACATGCTTGGATAGGTATTGAGATGTACTTCACATATATATACTCTATTGGCAATTTCAGATCACAGTGTTGAATAAAAATCCAAAAAACATGATAAAAGATAGGTCTCTGCCACTTTTTCAAGACCTTTGTTGCGCTTCTGGGAGTACCTTTTGGAAAACATATTTTTCTCTGCCAAAAGGTGTCCATTTGATTTTCTTGAGGTGTATAATGAAAACTAGATACCCCCAAGTTTCCATTGATCCTTTCAGAGCTGGATTTGAAGTAGTGGAAGGCTTTCAAAAGTCCTCTCCAAGGTTGGCGCTACGTTTTTTATTGATGTTGCATTTCTGGGAAATATGACAGTTTTTGAACTCAACATGGTTGAGTTGTATGCATATTTATAAACTTCTCAACATGGTTGATTTGTATGATTCGAGAATATGTGTATTAGTTTTTGATTTATTGCACAAGTAGTGTGATGATCTTGCCTCGCAAAATTCAAACTATACTTCCCGCTTAATTTTGTTCTTACATGGCAAATCTCTTCATGATATCTACATTTTTCTCCCATTTGGTGTTTTGGCATTCTCCTCTTCTAGCAATATCTAGAGGCAGGAAGGTAATTGTTTTCCTCAAAACCTTATTTCCTTATGGACCATATTGATATGCACTTGCTTCTCAATATTTGTAGGTTCACTATATGTCAAATATGTGTTTAAACTTATGCATCTTTCCTCCAATGAATATAAATATTTATTAGGGGTCTCAACTTTGCAGTGTTGAGATTTTGGAGTTTAAAACACAATTCATCTGTAGTGATTATGAAGTTAGGAAAAAATGTGAACATTGAGAAACAACATAAGTAGAAATTGGAACCCTGTAGAATTAAATTTATAAATTAAATTTATGTTATAGGAATGAAGATTTCCTTCAATGAAAAGGAAAAGAAATTTTAAAAGTTAAAAAAATGTAAAAACATTGAAAAAACAACAAGTGGAGAACCTTGCTTGTGTGTTAAGGTGAGGGTTAAAGTCTATTAGTTTAGAATTTTTTTTCAATATATATTTACTTCTCTTTTCACCTTCTGGTTATGTTTAGGTGGGTTCTCTAGGGATATCCCAAAGAAATTTAATGAACCCATGTTTGTTTTAGGTCTGTATGTAGATCCAAGTTTGTCCCAAGAATCTGTTACCAAACTAAGAGCCAAACTTGAAAAATTGGCACAGGTTGTAGTACCCTCTATTATGTTTGTAAACCTAGGAATAGAGGTTCTAAGTTTATTGAACCCATTGTAGCCATAACTGAGGTTTACATAGTAGGTGATAAGTCAACCTTTCTGATTTTAGGGTTGTGGATCAATGCAAATCCTCATTATACATTTTCCATTTGCAGATGAGTGGGTCATATGACATTTTTCAGTTTGACCATATCTTTGTATACAAATTCAACTTGTACTCTGGATGATCTTCATTTCATTTCTAGTATACAACTATCATATTTTACCCTTTTGAATATATACTGAACTATTTCTTTTTATAGTTTGGATCATGAAAATACAAGTACTTGAAAGAGAGACCCTTATGCAACACTACTTGGAGTGCAATAGATTTATTTCATTAAAAAAAAATCATAACATTATCTCTTCGAGTATTCTCGATTCAAAGATCCGATTTAGATGTTGTTGATAGTCTGGCTTCTCTGAACTTTGAAGACAATGGAATCTTGTGTAAGAATGTTTCAATGCTATTTTCATAGCAAAGGGTCACAAAATATTATGTAGTTTCAACATTACAGTTGCCGCTAATGCACTTGGTAATAGGGATTGACATCCCTGGCCGTTGTGTCTGGAAACCAATAAGAAATTGTATCGAAGTTTGAAGTGATTTTTGAAAGGAACTGCCTTTCAAACTGTGTTTTTGCTATTTTGTGGAAAGGTGTACTCTGAAGTGCTAACTTGAGGATAATGTACTTAAGTTCCTCCAGTAATCTCTTAACTTGGGTAGACTGTAAAATACCTTATGTGAAGTACACTATTGTATTTAGTTTCTCTACTTGCAAAAAAAGGAACGACTCCTCTTAAAAATGTACCATGCATTGATAATCATGGATTATAATGGGTTGTATTGAATGACCTTGTAAAGATAATAATATCTCAATCTTGGTAGTGAGAAGTATGATCAATTTGTTATGTATTACCTTCAAATTCATTGCATTTTAGGTTGGAAACTTTTCAATTCATTCAAGAAAAAGAAAATCCATGCGGACTGTCAATTTTTTCATAATTTTGTCTTATTTGATTTCTTTAAGATCCATAAGTTTTGGCATGCTTGCAGGGAGGAAGTGCAGAACGAATTTACAAATCTCTACACTCACAGGTATTAAAATCAATTTGCATGGAACTTGGTAATTACAAATTGCAGAGGAAGTTGGTATGCAGATATGGTAATTATAGTGTGAATCTTTCGTTGCCCATAACATGATCTTTCTTCTTGTGTCATATTTTCACATTGCCAAAGGACACATTGTTGTTTCTTGCTCATGAATACAAGGGCTAGACAACTAGATGTTGAATTTCTATGAAGGAAAATGTACCAAAAAAATCATCCTTTTGAGGTCCCATATTTGACCTCCAACATTTTTCTTTGCTTTTTGGCATGTATTGTCCCTTCTTCTCTTTGTTGGATTTTTTGTAGGACGTTTCTATGTTTCTGTCATGGTCATTGTTGGCTTCCTTCAAATTTTGATGGAGATGGATATCCTAAATAATATATACAAATAAACCAAGTAGTTACCATCACTGGTACTTTCTTAACAAGTCACAGTGCCCAATCACGTTGATATGTGTGGAAGCATATTAAAATGTAATGTGACTTAAATTATTAATTGTGAAAAAAAAAAACGAGACAAAAAAACCAAAAGAATTGAACCCAATACAATTCTAGATGTGACTGAATTATACAATTCTACTTTTGTTACAATGGAGTTACAAAAGATAGAAAGTGTTCATTTTCCAATTACAAAATTAGAATTGCTTTTCTATGAAGGGAAGACAATTAAATTTTATTCCAGTAATACAAGTATCTCTGTTTACAAAATGACTTGTAGGTCACAACCTGATAAACACTACAATATGGCCATGCAATATCATAATTGAATATAGCCATAAAGTGCAACATTAGAATTACATAAACCCAAACAACTGAACACAGGTCCAAGTCTCTGCATATTTGATGCATTTACAACCAATTAAGACATGGGAAAAGATGGATTTTTGGATGTAATGAATCATGAAGCACATGGAAGATGGATTTCTGGACTTCTGGGGTTCGAATGTCCATGATTTACCTGCTGACATATACAGGAGTTGGGTTAGTTTTGATACCAAAAATAATATTTTTCTAGCTAGCCTTAAGTAATTATTTGACACACAAAATATAAGCTTCATAAAGTTGATAAACTTAACAACTTACAAAATTATTTGGAAGAGAATACACTTATAGGAAACTTGAATGTCTTGTGGAAGGTCCCATTGATARAGGGTCACATCTACAAAAACAAATATGATAATGAGACTTTAAAAACAATAAATTATTAAATTAAGAGGGTAGAAAAGTTAACATACATATTGCATACCTAGCACTTGTCCCAACTCCACCTTCAAAAGCATCAAATATCTTACGTTTTCTATTTTTCTCTGTTGTTCTTATCACTATACTAAGCTCAGTTGTTTCTGGAAGGTGGTTTTTCTTCTTAAATCCATCTATTTTATGCCTATAAAATGCTTGACCCATTTGCACAAGAACATATGAATGATTGGAACCCCCTCCTTTTTGTGTGCATCTATGGTAAATGGTACGAGCTAGCTTATGTGATTTCTCCATACCCTGTGTACCCCAAATGTCCAAGCTTCCATATTTTGTTGCAAAACATGGTCCATGTGAAAATAATTTATGCTACAAACATTGGCATCAATCTATCTTAGAATACCAAACAAATGTACGAAATGAAGTTAATTTACAATAAATTATGTAAAGTAAAGAAACGTACAAAGGGAAGTACTATTGGGATGAAAATTAATATGAATACCATATAATGTGTCATATGGTTGTCTCCCCAGGCTTCTATCATTGCTCTTATGAAGTCTGTAATAGCTTCTTGAAAGGTTATTGCATCACCTTCCATGAAATTTTCCTTATCCATCAATAGAAAAAAAGATGAAAGTGACCTCCAAGCACATTTCTTCTTTCTAGTTGATTCACGCCCTTCACTAGTGTGATCATCTTCTGCATCAATTAATTCTTCATACAATCCCCAAAATCCATGCCCACATTTATTTTCAAGAAAACAATGTGCCTTGACACCTGACATTGATGGCTTTCTTGGAATATTTCCTTGTGTACTTGACCTCTTAATATCTTTTTCAATTTTAACATGTCCACCATGAAAACCTTCTTTGAAAGAATGTGTTCAATTACCTCAATTGACTTTTTACTTTCATCCTGTGGGGTTTTGTTCCATGCAAACAAAATAGATAAATACACCATCTTATCAACAATTCTCACAAATGCATGCAAAATGCACATGTGCACCCTAATCAATGGTATAGGAAGCACTGCATCTATATTTGGATCAAGTTTATCACGGTTGGAAGGAATGTTTTGATGACAGATCAAAATACCACCATTCCAACTTCGATCTTTTTGTTTTTTCTTCATGCAATATAAGCAACTATGCATTGCATTTACACCATGCGAAATGTTGAACATACACTTGAGAGTTTTTAAATCAGCTGCAAGGTGCCATTCCACAAAATATGAACCATATCCTTCCACATATAATTTTTCCTTTGTATCATGTGAAGACATAATTGATGGTAAATATGTTTTGCTTAAAACAAATTTCAAGGACTCATGGGACTCCTTGTTGACACAAAAAATTCCCAACCAAAAAAGGTGATATTCAGATTAAACTTGAAAATATTTATCACTTGTCTTATCAAGGTTTGGATCTAATGAACTCTTTCATATTTTTTATTGTTGATTAACTCCATCTCATCCAATTTTAGGACAACAATCAATTTCCCACATGCCTCCTCAATAGAGATGTCATAGTACCTCACCATAAGCTGTAATAACTGCTCTAGGTCATACCACAAGTTATTTTTTCTCATTAATGGAATAATTTCACTTGATACTTTATTTTTATTCTTACTTGAAGCTTCATGCACTGATTGTAATTGATATACATCTCCCAAAGAATCAACAATTTGTTTGTTTCGTAGTCCACACTCTTTTTGCACATGAAAAGGGCGAGGAACCAAAATCTTCTTAATTCCGACACTCAACATTCCCTCTCTCAGAACTTTAAAAAGACTTGCATATGCTTCCCTGTTGATCCCTCTATCATCAAAAACTCCTTGAACATCCTTTACATCAATTGTTAAGTTTTCAATGAACTGGTTAACTACTTCTTTCCTCAAAGCATCAAATTCTGGTTGTTTGAGCATTGATTTAATGTCACTTTTCTTCAACATAGTTTTGTACAAATCCACAATATCAGTACAACTTGGATCTAATATGGAATTCACCCCAAACACCCTTTTTTTATAGGCACCTCCCCTTCTTACCATACATGATAATGGTTTCAACTCTTTTGATCTATTCCTCAACCCCACTGGAGTTTCCTTTATTAAAGAGAGTCTCTTTTGGAGATGATAGATATCAGTTTTCAACATTTCAATTTCTTTTGTTGAGCTGGATTTCACTTGAAGCAGTTCATCCACATGTCTTTGATTCAACATTTCTATTATTTGGTTCAATCTTATGATTTCATGATACTGAATCATATTTGAGTGATGGAGATGATTTAATTTGACACCAAGATCTTGGATTTTTTGTTCAAGGGAAATCCAGTTACTATCCAAATTTTTACAGTATCCTAGAAGACCATTGTTTCCATGGCATACAAACCGGCATATTCCTGTTATTGTTTTGAAATTGGGATGAGATTTGGACACAAGGTCAACTGGATAAAGTTCTCCTTTCACCCAAAGATCTAAATTTTTAGCTCCAGATTCCCTTAATGCACTGTAGTCAATGTTAGGAACCAATTTCTGATTTTGTTTATGGATCGGTGCCATATATTGACTTAAATTTATGCAGATAACATGGTGATAGTTTCTTACACCATTTGCATCTATTGAAGAGTCCTGCAAACAACCAATATTATGAAAATCAAAACATACTAGAAAATCCCACAATGAGAAAATCAACTTGCAGAAGAAATAATTTCGGAGATCTTCTAAGGAAAAGACAACTTTTCAAATATTGAGGCATACCTCAAAGCTATTAGGAATCTTGTAGAATATTGTAAATTTAGTGAAGCTTGCATGTTTGCATCTGAAGACAATATAGATTAAAAACCGAAGATTAGAATATAAGAAACCAATCTTATAACAATAGACAATCTAAATGAATAAATGACATGTATCCCACTTGGGTTTATTCTCCCTCTAATATGAGCATTTTCTAATTAGTTAGATATATTTATTCACTAAAATCAATAGACTTCTAATTTTTTGTCATTAGAACAAAAATATAATCACCAACAAAAGTAATAGATGGATTTGTCAATGAAGCATAGAGTATGAAAGGTTCCCTTTAACATTTGTCTTCTACATTGTGAAACCAATCCCTTCATCTCCTTACATGTACTTGAGAAATATCTAAAGTATCTCACCACATTTTTTGTGAAATCCAACACTAAAACTGCCATTTTTTGCAAATTTAGGGGATATCCAAAAAAGGAATGTAGTTTTTTATTGTAGAGAAATAGCTCGGTGCGTTGAATTTAAAATTTAATGTTATCAGAATTTGGTAGGGTACCAACTTTTAACACATCTGATAGGGGTTCAACACATCCTTTAATTCTATTAACTGGAATAGGATGCTGACTTGTTTAGTCTCTTATGTTGATATGTTTAGACTAGATTACAACCTTTAGCTATGAGGACAATGGAAGCTTTCACAATTCCTCATAGGTCATTGGACACACCTATTCTTGAACCAACTAACAAGAAGGGATCTCTCAAAAATAATGGACTAGTCGGTGCTCATAATCCATCTAATGTTAAATCTAGCTGAAATAAGAAAATCAAAGAAACTCCATTGGCATCACTAGAATGTGGTGTTGAAAATATTTCCATTTCCAAAAGACCCCAAAAACCAACTGAAGCACTGCCTATTGAAGACAAGCCTGCAAGTTATAAATTGTTTGGGCAACAACTATTTTCCTCATAAGATACTTGTACCTCACCTGAAATGGTAAGACTACATGCAAACATATTTATCTATTTATTTAACACAACTTTTATTTCTGTTGATTGAAATGTGATGCTAACCATTTTATTCTCTTGTGTTGATATGTCCAGATTGGACTACAACCTTCAACTACAAGGATGATTCCACCTTTGATAGTGCCTCAGGGTTTATTGGTCACACCTGTCGTCAAGCCAGCCATCAAGAAGAGGAAAAATAACAGCCTAGTCAGTGCCCAGAAGCCATCTAAAGTTAAAGACAAACAAAGGAACAAAACCAAAGACAACCCACAAAAGCCCATCTCACTTATAGAGGAAAGGGGTGTGGGAAGTTTTTGGGACAATTAATAATATAAGAGATACCGTTTTTACCCACCCAGATTCCATCGGTCTATATTTTTCGAGCAACTTCAAGGCACTCCAAGGGAATTCTTTGGGAGATTAGAGTTCTTCAGAATTGTATCTAACTGCATTGAACATCAATAATATTTTTTTTTTCAGTTCTCTAGTTGTACAAAATTCATCAATAATGTTGTGCTTATTTGGACTGAAAGGATTGTACAATGGGAATTATTTTGAAACAAAGATATATTTGAAGATAAAATTGTGTTCTTCTACCCCTCAAACTAGATTGTATATTTAGACAAAATTTCATGAATCTGTTTCTCAACCCAAACAGGTCATTCCAAATAGTAGTTTGTTGTTTTTTGTATAATTCAAATTAGCCGTAGAGGACATAAATACTCATCGATGAATGGAAGAATCCACCCTTAGTAAGCCTTGAGGGAAACAATTAGTAATCCTTCAGGGACACAATTACATGGTTATTGTCTTCTTTGAGCTTCCTATGAACTTTTATTATTGTCTAGACTCTACACATTCATGTATTCCTGTGCAAAAATAAATGTTGTAACAATGGATGAGTTTTTTCTCAATATCAGGTTGATGTGGAGGTATGCATGCATTTATGTGATTGGTTACCATAAATAACTAGAACAAATATGAAAACATGAGAATGCATCCTCTCACAAAGAAAACTATGTTCAAGTCTTACCGTGCAATTTTCGAAAATGCCAATGTTTGAGTAAAACAATTACCAGGGTGAGATAGTGTACGAATCTAGGTTACCATAATTATAGAGAAATAATCTGAAATCTTGTAGAAATCACCCATACACAAAACAAAACGTGTTAAAGTTGTATTCCTTATGTGTGACCTTAAAAAATGCCAATGCTTGGAACAAGAAACAATAATGAACTTGATATAGCCTGCCCAGTTGAGACAACCTGCCCGGGATCTTTTTCAAATAAAAATTTCACACATGCAAAATTGAAACAATCAAATACCTCCATTTAAAAAAGAAGTGCATCTAGAAGTGGTTCTCCAAAAACCTCCATTCTAGTAGCATTAGAAGCTTTCTTGAAATAAAATTTGATCAACAAAAATTTCAAGTACTGGAACTCATACAATCTTCAAATTTTTCTTGTAGAGTACAAGTATATTTGTTAAACAATTTGTGAAAATCCATGGATTATATATAGCCATGAGGCCTCTTTGTACATTCACCATAAGTTATTTAATATTGAAAGTAAACAATTACAATTGCTATCAGTGCATGCCTCATCTCCATTCCCCCCAACATGAAGATAGCAATCTGAATC
>JASDQU010440092.1:0-38022 GCA_032191745.1 Picea mariana | reverse complement strand
GGGGGGGTGTTGAATCAATATCAAGTGTAATTTATCACTTTTTCATCTTTACTTTTCAATCAAATAATATGTCCAATATACAATAATTTATGGCATCCTGCTTATAAATTTGCCCCATCAGTATAAGCATTCTTGTAATATCATTTGATTGATTTCAAAAACTCACGAGCTTGTGTTGTAGCTTTCGACTTTCATGACCTCTCTATGAAGACCTAGAAATTATGTGGAGGTACATTGTACACCTACAATAGTAGACTAGAGAATATTCAGACGTAAAGTAATAATCCTAAAGTAGAACCACCATATTGAATTGCAAGAGCATCACCCATACTCTGGTACATTTCCATTAGTGTAGCGGCAATGCCACTATCAAGATCCACTTTGGGTCCATTTGACAAGCCCATAGCATAAAAATGACGACCTAAAGATTCCACACCATATGCAAATTGTGCAACAAGTGTACGATCCAGACAGTCAATGCAATTTGTATGAAGCACTCCACTCTGACATAGGGGTTCTCTTGCATTGTCTGCATTCTTTTTGGGGTGTTGTTCAACATCACAATCTCCATCTCATGTAAACGAAAAGCTTCCAGAACTATTTCTATTTCCAATCTTTCCAGGATCTATCCTGGATGAATTACATCTAAAATAACCTACAGTAGTATCTCTGCAGTTTACACACTTTTTTGGATAGAACTTTTGAGATATAGACATTTCTATTTGCAGGAAGAAAAAGTACCTCATATTCACTACCCTCTCCTGAGAGAATCACAACTAGAAATATTGTGATTATAAAGGAGCTGGTTATGAGAGAAATAATAACACCACCAAATTTTCAAGCAAGCAACTTACACAACTACAACACAAATACTGTAAAATGCATTAGTTCTATAAACACACATGCAATTTAGATGAAGTATTCACAGATACAAAGGAAGTAATCTTTCTATAAGTATTGCGGCCCTACATTTTTCTAACATGTCAAGGAGGATAAGTACGCACTCCTCATGTCCATTGATTCATCCATATATATTTTGACGTTGATCGTGCCTTTACGCTCCTCGTTAACTTTTGTCAGCGTCAAAGTCCAGTTGAAAGGCACACTTTGAATATACAATAATCCATGCCTCATTATTGGCTTCCTTTAATACTCAGAGGATTTGGGAAATTTTGTTGGAAAACCAATGGAAATTTGAAGAAATCTTCATTGTTCTGGTTTAGTATGCCAGAGTATACATTTGAGGTCAGAGATGCCATGCCTATTTACAGGGAAGGTGTTGGAGGTAGATGAGTAGGTTAAATTTCATGTTATATATGATGATGGAGAGCCTTAATCTTGATGAAGTTAAGAATTGGAAGGGTTCCCTCAGAGGAAAGAAGAACAAGGATGGTAAAGACCCTATTCATAAAGCCATAAAAGAACTTCTTACACCCTCCATTTTTTTTGTTGTCTTTTAGATATGAAACTCTTCTACAAATAGAGCACCATATAATTGTGATCCTGGATAATGTATTGTGATAGTAACCTCTTTACCATAGTTTTTCTATATACTAGCAATTTTGCCAATTGCTTCTCCATTCTCATTAATAGAAGAATCATTGTAGTAATTTTGTACAAACAATATATCGATGTACACTTCTCAGAGTGCTTCATGGTTAATTAATAGGTTATTAAATATGGTTTATGTGTCATATGTCCAATGGATTTTCTATGGTAGCAAGGTATTTTTTTTTCTTCAGAATTTAAATAAGTTTGATTGATCCTTTGAGTATTTATTTGGTAATTGTTCTCTCTTATTAGTTTGATACATGTATCTTGCAAGTAAGGCATTTGTCTAGATTGACTGCCAACTAAGATATGTTGCTAGTTTATTTCCACATTCATCAACCATGTTTAAGTGAAATGATTCATTCTAAATATTGGATGAAGGGTTTTTATATAAGTAAAGCATCAATTAGTTTGTAAAACAATTTTAGTGTTCAATAAATGCATGTTTATTCCCCTTCAAAGTTAATGGGCCATGCTTATTATGCCATCATTCCCATCTCTAATATCGATTTTACTTGAGGATATGTTTATCCAACGTGATTCAGACAAAATTTGGTGGACCTGCATCTAGGGCTAGCAATTAGCATCAACATTGTTAAATTTCAGTGGACCTGTACATGTTGTTAGATTTCATGCATCAACATTGTAGTTGGTTATGTTATGCTTGGATTTTCCTTTTGAAGACACTTGATATGAAATGCCTTCATATAACTACTTCACTCAAGACAGGGATGTAAAGAAACCTTTTGGGATTTTCTCTTGCCCTTGAGAGTTGAGACACTTAAAAGAGAGATAGAAATTTTCTTTTGGGAAAATATTTTAAAGGTATGTGTTTCCTTAATTTGTTAACATTGTCAAAGTTCCATTTTATACTACTCTTTCAAGAAAGAAAAGGGTGGACTGCATGTCTAATATAGAACTTCATTTATGATATTTAAGTGGTCGTTTTCCTGAAAATGGAATAAGCCTACTTGTATCTACAATAACACCTATATTGGCATGTTCTCTTATCTTCTTACTTTTCTCTAAAGATTTGTGACCCTTAACATTGATTGGCTACAAGATTTTTCTATAGCCAACTCCCTTCTTTTCATCTATCTTTGAATCCATTACAATAGATGTTTCCTTGTAGTTGGGCTGATGTGAATCAACGTAGTTTTAGTTTGCTTCTATTTTCATCGTATGGATGCTATAGTACAGTTTTTTGATGTTGAAACAAGATGTTCTGTAAAATCTGAGCTGATGAGAGAAAATAATGAAGTATACATCATCCTCTCTTTCTTCTACTTTTGAAGTGCCATTATTAAGATCCAAGGGTGTATTCATCAAGAGAGAACGATTATTTTTAGAATATCAAGAAGTGATGGAAAAGAAGTCAAGAAAAGTGGCAGGAATAAACTTAATTCTAGAAATAAGAAGCATTATGAAGTGAACACATCAAGGTAAAAGCACAAACAAAGATAGCTTCAAGACTTAGAAATTAAAATTCGGGGCTTGAGGCCAAATTTGGACAGCATGCCAAGTGTTTGAGAATGAGAAGGTTTCACAAAATGAAAGGAATATTTTCCTTTAAATTTTAGCCATTGCAAATGGATACATGACAAGTAGTTATAGGAAACTACCTGAAATTCGGTTACCCTTATAAAGATCAGATTGATTTAAATTTCTATAATATAGGTGGAGTATGAGACTGTGCACTAAATATATGTTTGACCATCCTTGATAAGATTCTTAATAAAAGATATATCAGTACACTTGTCAATTGGGCCCTATGAATGCAACCTTCACATATCCTGCATTTACCATTGTTTCCAAAAACACATAATTGTATAAAGGACAACTATTGTTCTCTTTTTTTATGTCAATGATGCTTTAAATGCCAAAACTATTTACTCATGGAAAAGGAATGTCAAATCAACATTTTTTCTGACAGAACTGAGGTGTACATTCTGATTCATTAATTTTTTTTTTTATGATTCAGAACTGAGGTGTCCAATAATGTGTTCTTCTTAAGGATACTTTTGGCTAATCTAACTCTGTACATGAAAACACACATAGTATTACACACAATACACCATACCACCATGGATTCTTGGCTTTCTTACTGGTTATACAAAACATCCTCAAATACCAAGTAGTTTCCCCCACCATCACTTAAAAATGAATTGTAATTTGCATGTTGGATATAATTTTCCAAAGGATCAAAATAAACAGTGAAAGAACAATAAAAAACATACTTGTCAGAAGAAACATGCCATGTGTTTGAGAAAGGTATCAATTGGACCAAAGAATTTTGAACAACCCTCTGAGTTGAAACCGGCCAAAAATTGCTCTCTTTCTGAGTTGAAACCGACCAAAAATGGCTCGCTTTCTAAGTTGAAACTGACGAAAAACTACTCGCTTCCAGTTGAACACTGAATAGAATGATCACCATGGAATGAAATGGGATTCAAATGAAAGGTTAAATAGAAATCAAAAATAATTTAAACCCACAAAAAATTGATCATTTACCTCCAAAATCTAAAATTTGAGGGTTTCCATTTCGATCGCATTCGCACCAATTTTTGTCATCAATGGCCGAGGAACCAGATATGGATAGAAATTTAGAGAGATCCAGTCAAAAGCATGAAATTTGGATGGAGTTTTGGAGATATCCATTGGAACCCGTGAATTTTTTAAGAGAAGTAGGGCCATCAATCCACTTTCAGCTGAATTCAAAAAACAAATGCATGATATCTTCAAGGAAAAATAGAAAACATGAGAGAAGGGTTTCCAATCCAATTCCATTTGCGACATTTTTTGCCAATTATGGCCGATAAGAGAAAGGTTTCCAATCCATGGCATATTCACGCCAATTTTTGTGAACAGTGGCAGATGAAACAGGGTTGAGAGGAGCCCTCGTCCTTCATTCATTGTAACTTCCCCTACATCTCTTGATTATTCTATGCATATACCGATGCACCTACAATGTGTACTAACACATCCAAAAACACATCGTTCAAATGATTTAATGCCATTTAATTCATCCTCATAAATATTGATTTAATATAAAATATATATTCAACCGTGTACTAACACATCCAACAACACATCATTCAAACAATTTAATGCCATTTAATTCATCCTCATAAATATTGATTTAATATAAAATAGATATTAAGGGTAGGAAAACTTTGATAAAAGTGAAATAATTCTAGGCTGCTTTGATAAAAGTGAAATATAGAATTAATATATCAAAAAAATGTCTACATGGCATTATTTTATCAGTTTATTGATTTTTCCTTAGGAGGACCATTTTGAGTTTAAATTTCCTCTAATGTTAGAAGATGGACCAGAGCACGCGACAGAAGATGAATTTAAGGAGTCAAAGCGCGTGACAGAAGGATGCGCAGTGGAGAAGTGCATGGAAGGAGGAAAATGGTTATAGACCATTGGGTTTTCGAGACAATTTTTCCACTTTGTAACGGGCTTAGCCCTATTTTCTATGTACAAATATGTAATGGGTTTTTGGTAGAAGGGGTTGGAAAAGATGAGAAGTCCTTCATGCTTTTTGGGTAAGTTGTGTTGAGTGTTGGAAGATGTTCCGAGGTATGACTAAGGAGAAAGGCTCGCATTGCAGAAAAATGACTAGGCAGGTTTGGGTAATGTTATTTTTGCATATTTTGTAGTGCATTGCGCAACTAGTGTGCATTGCGCAACTAGTGTGCATTGCACACTAGTTCAGTGGGAGTTAACTGACTAGTTCTATTTTATACTTTGTATTTTAGATGATCACTATTATGTTATTATGCATGGATGCATTATGCTAATATGGAATGTTATGTCCTATATATGAGTGTATTCCACTCATTCATTTGATCATATTGATCATCATCTACGTATCAATCATCAACTCATTGGAGTAGTGTGAATATATTTTCTCATTCTTCCATATTGAATATCTCTTCCTTTCTTGATAAACTTTGTTTGTACTTTATTTAGCTAGATCTCCTGCACAGGTTTCAATGAA
This sequence comes from Picea mariana, assembly GCA_032191745.1. Lineage (NCBI taxonomy): Eukaryota > Viridiplantae > Streptophyta > Pinopsida > Pinales > Pinaceae > Picea > Picea mariana. Next base: position 32,462 of record JASDQU010440092.1, on the reverse strand, counting down.
ACATTGACAATAAAAAACATAGAACTTGAACCAAGATAGCACACCACAGAGCTGGCACCAATATAGGCACATCAATAGAACTGGCACCACAGAGCTAGCAGGACTAGTAACTGGTAACTGCAATTTCTACTGCAACTTCAACTGCTACTGCAACGACATCTTCTAATCCAACTGATAATTGGAATGAAGAAACTAAGAAGCACCACACAAAATTAGTGCAACTCCTCCAAAGGTAGCACCCAAGATAAATCACCAATATCCACCAAGACTATTCTTCCCCAAGTGGGGCGCACTCTCCAAGAGAACCAAAGACCAGAAATAATGAAACTACTGCAACTTCTTAGTGTGCACTCTAGAAGGAGAATTGTATGACTATACAAATGAAATAACTCATACTTGTATTTATACTAATATGTGCGCCTTTTTGGGGCCGACTTCTTAATATGGGTCTTCAACTTTACTTTATTATTTATTTGGGCCGACTTCTCTTCCTGAAAATTATATTTCCATTTTATTATTATTTCCTATAGGCCAACTTCTCTTCTATGGTCTTGTATTTCACTTTATTCTTTTTTGGGATGTTCTTGAACTGTTTAATGGTATTCCTTTGACTTATTGGAATCTTATTCTTCTGTAAGAATTTTTTTATAGGAGGGAATATCTTCTGTAGCTACCAAAGCATCAACACTTTCGAGACAGACGTGGGAAATGATGGGGAAACCAACGCTAGTTTGGTCTACTATTAATTTTAGGTTGGCTAATAAACATAATATAATCCCGATCGAGAAACTGGTAGGATTACTTATGAACATAGATGGAGTGCGCAATTTAGCTAATTTTGAAGTCATTGAGATCATGGACAACACTCATCCATATCCAACATTGTTCAGATTGGATTGGGCCTTGACAATAAGATGATTATTAACTTGAAGAAATGAGATATGTTTTTTGAACGAGGAGGCTTAAAGGTCACTGCACCATTATACCCCATGGAGGCAAGAATATATGTGGATCTCGCTAGAAATGAAATTAATAACTTGTACAATATGACAATGCACATGGATGACTACGTCAATCCCACTGTAGATGGTGCGCTTAGTTGGAGAAGCATTATCTCTTGCGCATTAGACTCGGAAGATGGACTTTAACATTGGCAACACAAGTTGCATGAAGTATCAACCATAAGATGTGCTCGCATTACTCGCTCCTTATGTTGGATCAGAACAAAGGTACGTGATACACCCAATTTTCATTGATTAACTGAGGTAAGTTCCTTTGTCAATGAATTTGAGTTGCATATAACCAAACACAAAAAATTCTAAGCATTAGATGTTGCACTGAGAGAAACTCGAACGAGATGGTGGGAAACACACAAGGAAGGGATAAAGGATTGACAACACTATAAAAGGATGATGTAGGTAAGATTTGGAACAAAACATATTATGCACAAGTACACAAGGATGGGTGATCTGAAGGACCATATTACGCAGTGTATTACAACTTGGAGAAAGGTGTCGAAGAAGGAATGGACACATAGGTTCATACATACACTGGAGACAATTCTCTAGAACTGGTATCTAGAGCTACAAGTGTGTAGATAATTTATTTCTGTACGAGGGAGACATTTATTTTTGTACGAGGAATTTGTATGGGGATATGTTTATTTCTGTCTCTACGTGAATATTGTAGATTTTAACCTTGTGCAATATTTTATTGCAAACAAATTTTCAATAAAATAATAGAAAAGATACAATGGAAAATACACACATTACACAGAGATTTTTCCCCTGGAAATCCAAATCGGGAAAACCAACATATTCTATATTCATTCACATCATAAATTGTTTACAATACAATCCCTAATCCAATGACCTGGATTAGTCAACAACCCTAATTCCTTAACTGAAAATAGAAAACCATCGATGAAAAACCATGAGCCAAAAAACCACCCAAAAAATGGACATGAAAAATGAACACTAGTTCTAGTCATTCAAAGAATGTAACACATATACAACGTTCTACCACTTGTTGTTTCCTTTGCATACAATAGGTTACAAGGTTACATAGTCAACAATCCAGGGAAACAATGCTCATAGATCCTCTACACTAAGAGAACTTCTCAGTGCTCACATATTTTGTTAATGAATCTACAACATTCTTCGAAGTGTCCACCTTCATGAGCACCACCTTCTTCTTTTCAACCATGTCTCTCACAAAGTGATATTGAACATCAATATGCTTTGTCTTTGAATGATAAGCAAGGTTCTTCGCCATAAAAATTGCACTCTGACTGTCACAATCTATCCTTACAACTTGTTGTACCAACCCAATAACTTAACACAATATCTGTAACCATACGATTTTCTATCTTGCATAAGTGGCTTCCATGTATTCAACATTTGTAGTTGAAAGTGCCCCTAAAAACCGTCTTTCGCTCATCCAATAGATTTCTCATCCAAACAGGTTAAACACATACCCACTTGTAGATGTCATACCATCCATATATGTTACACATTATTTTGGTCACTCTGATGATGACCCCACAGGCATGTGTTCGGGATTCCAAAACAATCTTTCACATGAGGAAAGTGGCTAAGTTCTTCCCCTACAAGGCACATTTTTAGAATGACGTCGTAGGCTCATAGTGGTACACAGTGAATAAATCCTTTATTTCCGCATGCTGCTCTATGCCTGGCCTGCGATATTTCCGCATGCTTCTATATAGGCAGGGTGCGGTGGTGCTTGAAGATAAGAAAAGGAAGAAGCTTCACGAAGTTTCTAGAAGGAGAATCTTCTAGAATGTGAGGTGGCATCCATATGGTTGGGATCTTACTAGATTTTCTAATTTGGTGGAATCATCCTCATCCTAATAACCACTTCATCTTCTCCTATATAATAATGGATTTCTCATGGAAAAGGTTAAGCAAGGTCAAGCAAGATTGAGCAAAGAATAGGCTGAAGATTGTGTAAAGAATCCTGATACAATTGATGCTTGAGGCCTCCATTTGTCCATCAAGCTTTGTGGATTATCTTCATGCAAATTCAGAGAAAGTGTATGTGTGTGTTGGAACAAAGGACCATCGAAAGGGAACTTGCGACATCAAGACACTTTGGTTGTATCTTCCACTTTTACTTAATATGAAACAATGACATGTTTCTTTCCCATAAAATCATTAGTGTTTTATTATGCGACTCCTTGATCATGTGTTTAGGTTTCCATTGAAGCTACAATTACTTCTTTCACTTTGGTTGGTTTGTGTCATTGCAGATCTGATCTCACAAGAGCACCAGAGCGAAGCAGGGACAACAAAGATATAAGGAAGTGATATATAAAGGTATGTCATACACTCCTTATTTGGTGATAAATTAAATGGTAGCAACCTAGGGAAAGTGTCATGTTCTATCATGTTTTGATCTAGATCCAGGTGGATATAGGGAGATTATTTTATGTCCGCATTCACCGATTTATCCAATAACAAAATTGGCGACTCCGCTGGGGATATGACTTGATTGTGGTTTTTTGTTGGACATTTTCTCTTTACCTATTCTTTTCACTTGAAATCAGTCTTTGAGTCTGTGGGAGATCCATTCAGACTCTCTGGATTTAAAAATCCATTTAGATCCTTTACCCTTTTCTCAGAATTTATTGATTTACAAACACCTCCGCACTGTACCTTATACATAGCCCGTCGAAACCTCCAATTTCCGCATCTTGTTTGTTTGCTTCAGTGTGGGATTTCCACACCCTATCCATTTCTTGCCTACAAAAACTCTTGATTTCTGCATTGTGATATGCTATCAGCTTGCAGCGGTGTCTGTGAAATTTTTGAATTGGGTCTTAGCCTCTGTTGATGCCCAGTTTTTTCTTTAACCAAGTGGAAAGGATTTTTAATACCAACATATGAATTTTTTCTAAACATTTGACTTGTTGTTGATTGGTTTTAGGAGATCGAACAACTCTCTTAGTCATTTTCCAGTTTTCATTTTTGATTTTTAACAACAAGGGTATAATCTCTGAGCTTGTATCTGAGTGCTTGTTCGATTAAAAATCTTGGATTGGATTTGAAGTTTTGGATTGATTACGTATTCTAGATTGCTTGATGACTAAGAAGTTGTTTCTTCTTTTTCATTTGAGGAAATACTTTCTCATCATTTTTTTATTTTTTGTCTTCATTGAAAGTTCGATTTGGGTGCTTGTTGAAGGTATAATTTTTCTTGGATTTCTTATCTTTTCTCTGCCATGCCCTTGGTCTGGTCTTAGAAAGGAAGAATTTGAAGTTTTCCATTCTTTTGAATAATCATACATAAGGAAATTTGTTGCATTTAAGAGAAGAGAACATTGAAGAACTTCAATGTTTATTGGTTGTTTGAAATTGTGTTCATTTAAAGAAAAAGGAAGTATATTTCGTAGTTTACATTATTTTGGAAACACCTTCCCCCTTCTATAGACATAATTCATTGAACGAAAATTTGCATCATTCATTACTATATGCATTTTGTTGGGTCAAGGTCTTACACAACATTGGTTTCATTCTCGTCTCCCTCTTGAGTAACGACAACCTTTAAAAATATTGCAAAAATCTAAAACTTAACTAGTATTTTTTTCTAGGGCTCTTTTACACCAACATTAGCTAGGATAGAGCTTTGGAATAGGTACTGAGGCACACTCTCCAAAGAACAAAACACACAATAGCATCTTGTGATAGGGAGTGTAAAATTCCATTTGCAACATTTTGTCTTGGGAATCCCTTCTCACACAAGGGTCAAACCTGAGGTCGCATTGAGATTGGAAAAGTTACCCACCCTGCTTTGTTGATCTCGGTGTAGCGATTGCACGTATTATGGGAGTCTCTTGAAGGTATACCCACAATGATGAGTGGAATCCTTTCAAGTTGATTTTGGGCTAGATACCCTGCCCTTGCGCGTGGATCGAATTGTCGACTGTCTCCCCAAGCATCATTGTTGTTTTAGGTAGCCTTAGTTGCCTATCTTCTTAGGGTCTTACATGAGGTGACTGTGGAGGGGAAAGTCTTCATGGTACCTGGAATCGATGTTGGCCATACTCACTCAGTATTCTTGGAGGGTCTACCCATGATTATGTGTGGGAGCTTGCACCAGGGTGTAAGTTCGTTAAGCAGGTCATCAATGTAACTTTTCCACCATAACCCAACCCCTTCTTGTCTCAACTTCATGACATTAGGTTTCATCACCAACTAGTGACTTTGGAACAAGAAGGTTTTGTTTGCTTGGTTTTGATTCCTAGATTATACTAGCAAGTGTTGTTTGTTTATATAGTTGGCCATAGATGTTTTCCGTAAATTTTTCGGTTCGGCCAACATTGACCCTCCACACCGTTCATGTAGGATGCAAGGACTACCTCCGGAAGATCCATAAGTTTCCCAACCCTTTCTCCCTAATCCATTGGAGGAATCTCCTCAATAGAGTGAGATCCAGGACCAAATACCTTCACAAGTGGAGAGAACTTACTCTTTAGAAAGTTTTCTAATCGTTTCCAATTCTTTGGACACTTTTCGCTTACCTCCTGGATACCAGAGACGTATTCTCCAACTGAACTCATGTGGAGAACTTGTTGTTGACACTTCTAGAATACCAACTAGAATCCTTGTTGGCCTTGAAAACAAGGATCCTTTTTGGACTGCTGACATATCTCAAACTTCGACTTCTAGACGGAACCCTCCTGGCTCAGAGGCAGAAGCTGAGATACCTATCATTTCTGAACCACCTAAAATATCTACTACTTTTACGATACCTTTAGATCATTTTAATAGTACAACTTTTTATTTCTTCACTGGTTCAGAGGCTGGTCATAGCTCAACTATCCCTCTTCAACATGCCCATTCCACAATGGTCCCAAACACTACGATTATCCCCACCGGGAATGCGGTGGCTAGCCAACCTCCTATTTCTACCATGGATGATTTTAGGGGCTAAATTTCGCTCATGGGCTAATTTTCCATGGTGTTTCCAAAATCGAGATTCGCTATTTTAAAAATGATTCGCCCAAATTCTATAGGATAAAATTATTTTACCTTAAAAATCGCCAAAATTTTATAAAAACTATATAAAATCCTTATATATTTGAATATTTTTACAAAAATAACGCCAAAACTTTATAGTTGGCATATGAAGGATTAGTAATATTCGTCGAGGTTTCTACATTTTCAAAAAAAATTCCATCCTTAAAATCATCCCTGATTGCTACACTGCGTTTGTCTAAAAAAATCCCGTCACTCCCTCTTGGATATAATGCCTTGAATGCTTCTATCCCTATTCCTACCCAAGTTCCATCCAGAGTCTTTACTCCTCCTGGGTATAATGCTGCTTCCGGTTCTATTCCAACACCATCCTAGTTCCTCTCTAGAGGGTATTGTCCACCTTTTATAGGAGGATTCAGACCCAGTGGTTCTACTACCTTTGGAATTTATACTCCGTTATTCACTTATGTTTGTCAAATTCCTATTGGAGGATAGTATAACCCAGGGGGGAAAACTCAATTTGGAGGTCAAACCCAAATTGGGGCATCATCCTCACCTGGAGGACAACCCCCACTCAGAGGATATAATCCATAGTATGGACAGAACATCCTCGGATCACTAGCCTAGTATTGGAATATTTGTATTCAAGGAAATCCACAATCATCTGGGGGGAAACAACCTCAGGTTAGCTCTTTTATACCCCCTAGTTTAGGCCAGTCATACCTCGGTTCTTCCAATCCCATTTGGGGTTCGAATGTTCAATCTAGTGTCCCTCCCTAAGGGAACATATCCAATTAGTACAACCCTATGGGTTACATGCCTCCTCACACACGTATGAATCTGCTAGGACCTTCATCTCATATGGAAACTGCTTATGTTCCTACTAGTATACCGACTTGAATCCCTCCTCAAAGTCACCAGTATCCACCTGTGAATAGACAATTACCCTTTTTATCCACTTTGGATCTACCTGATTTGTCTAGAATCTTGAATGATCCTACGCTACATTATCCCCATTGTCCCATTATGCCAACCGAATTACTGTCCGACATCCCAACATTTGACAGTAAACAGGGAGAGGATCCAAACAACCATGTCATGAATTTCCACCTTTTGTGTTCATCCAAATCTTTGATGGATGATTCCATTCGATTATGACTCTTCCAACGAACTCTCATGGATTCGACTGCAAAGTGGTATATAGAACTACTACGAGGTTTCTTCACTAAATTTAATACCCTAGACATGGATTTTCTTACACACTGAAAATTACTGATCTGTTATGAAACAAGAACTAAGATCCTGAGTTCCTTCAAACAAACTAACACCACACATATCTTAGATCACATTCATGAGTGGAGATGAAGATGACGTTTGATCAAACTAGATCTTCTCGATCAATTATTGGTAGAGTGGTTCACAAAATCATTCATGAATGATATCTCTCATGATATTTCCATGGGAGGAGTTTTCACAAAATAACAGGCTATCAGTCATGCTCAGTACCTCGACCTTGTTTATTCACAAATGGGTACTCTTTACGACTTACTCCTTGATGCACCTCGCCCTTATACTACCACTACTTCAACTACCCCTGCTGCTTCTCATGCAGCTGATGGTGTGATTGGAACTTTCCATGATCAACCTCAAAATATGCAAGCCTCTCCCACCAACCCCAAGTATAATGCTTATAATGTTCAAAATGATTCATCTCCTACTCTTCCCATCGACAAAACCTCTGAGGTTAACTCTGTTCAATCTACCCCTGCCAAAAAGAATAAATCTAAAGAAGGGAAGGGTAAGAATAAGGAGGATAAAAATAACCCATAGTTTGAGAAAGCCAAAACCCAACCTGCTGATGATAAGGATAAGCGCAAACCCCGATACCCTTGTCTTATCTTTGGTGACGATCACTATATGAAAGATTTTCAAGACAGACCGAGGTTACTAAGTTCCTCCAAAAGACCGCGAAACCTCCCACACCTGTCGTTTTGTCTCAACCTTTCCCTTCTCAACAACAGGCCCAACTGGTCATTCATGAACAACCCTCTCCCTCCACTACTTCTTATGTACTCATGTGTACTGGTGATTCTAGAAAGAATGAAGTTACACTGACCACTCGAGCCAAAGATTATTCTTCCTCAAAAGAGAAGGTTTACGATATACCACCTTCATTGGTTCAACAATCTCCTTCAACTTCACCTCCCAACGGTCCTCTTCATCTCGAATGACCGAGTCTCGATACAGTTCTTCACCCTCCCCCAAAGGGTGTTGTTTGAAAGTCCACCTCAACCCTCATGCACGTGCTGCCCAAAACTATAGTATTGTAGAAGATCTGACACAAGCACCTTCTGCGATGTTGGCTCTCGAAGTCCTCCAAAGTTTCCCTACTCAACAAAAGGCACTGCTAAAGGCTATCAGTGGAATTGATCCTACGGATACAGATTTGATAATTTTTGACCTCGAAGATCACATTCCGAGATTCCCCCCTCAACTAGCATTCCAAATACAAGTTGTTGTCTCCGACAAGAACACTTGTAGGACTATTATTGATGAGGGTGCCTCCATGTGTGTAATGTCTATTTCCTGTTGGAAAGCCATCGACTCTCCTCCTCTTTCTGAATCACATAACATGCTTAAAGCCTTCAATGGCTCTAGCTTTAAACCCTATGGTGTACTTCCTTCATTGTCTATTACGTTGGAAGGCAAATCAATCAATGTTAAAGTTGAGGTCTTTGATGCACCTCTAAATTATAACCTCTTACTTGGCCGCAACTAGATTGATGCGATGCACACCATTATGTCTACCCTTTTCCATGTTTTACATTTTCCACATCAGGGAAATGTCATCATTATCGACTAGCTAGCCTTTTTCAACTCTGACACCCATACTAGCAATGTACCTTTTATCGTGAAGACACCGCCTGGGTATGAGAACGTCAGTGTGGGCCTACTTAAATATTTGACTCTGATGGGCATGTTCCTGATCCCATCTCCCAATGTTCCACCTCATTTGGTTTCCTCGATCAATATGATTTCCACCTCGGTTCGCCAAACTCACCTGTCTTCCGACCCATGGGTAATACCCAAACTTGGTGATTATCCTCACTATGGAAACCAAATGCCTTTAAGTCCTGTTGAATCTTCCTATCAAGCCATTCAATCGACAACCCCTTCTACCCTCTCTCTTGGTGATTCGTCTCCTGACTCATTCCACGTTATTTTTCCCATAGACGAGATGATTATGTCAGTTATGTCGATGGAAGACACCCCTTGGGATGATGGACATCATCATTCCATTCTCTTCCTTGAACAACACACCATTGAGAGTTACCAATGGATCTCGACTCTGTCGACCGTTGCTGTCATTTCCTCTGTTCCCGAGACATCACATGACATATTATATGAAGGGAACTTAAGTAATATTTCACCCACCATCCCCCTCAACATATCCAATAAACCTAGAGTTGTTGAAAGTGTTCAAATCAAAGGTTTGTGCTCCACTGATGAGGTTGTCACATATAAATCACTTTTCCAAGAGTTTCATGACATCTTCACTTGGAGCTATGAAGAGATGCCCGATATTGACCATGATATTGTTGTACACAAAATTAAGACATACCCGAGTGCTAGACCCGTCCGGTCCACCCCCGTAAAATAGTTGCTATTAAGCTTGAAGTTGAAAAACTTCTTAAAGCTAGCTTTATTTATCCAGTGGATTTAACTAATTGTGTATCCAATCTAATTTCAATTAACAAGAAACAAGGTATGATCCATGTTTGCGTCGATTATAGAGATATAAATCAAGCTTGTGCTAAGGACAACTTTCCCACCCCTTTCGTTGACTAGATCATTGACGATTGCATTGGGAGTGAAATATTATCTTTAATGGATGGTTTATCTGGCTATAATCAAATCAACATCTTGCCCATGGATCAACACAAAATCTCTTTTATTTGTCTTTGGGGAATCTTTGCCTACTGGAAACTACCCTTCTATATAATGAATGCCAGTGTGACTTTTCAACGTGCCATGTCTTATTCTTTTCATGAAATTAAGCACATTGTACAACCATATATAGATGACCTACCAATGCATTCCATGCATCGTAATGACCAACCGACACACATCTAGGCCATTTTCCTTCATTGTCGGTTCTACCGTATAGGCTTAAACCCACACAAATGTGATTTCTGTGTGGAATCCAGTCGACTTCTAGGCTTTATCATGTCATGCTAGGGGATGAGGGTCGATCCTTTGAAGGTCGAGGTGATCCTCAATCTCCCTCCTCCTTCTTCACTTCTCCAGCTTCAAAGTTTGCAAGGGAAGGAAATTTTTTTACATCGTTTCATCCCCAAATATGCTCAATTAACACTCAGATTTACTCGACTACTCAAGAAAGGTTCTGAGTTCGTATGGGATTCCACTGCCAACAAAGCTTTCGAATCTTTGAAACTGACTTTAACTCGTACCCCATTACTTTTCCCACCTGATTATAATCAAGAATACTTCCTTTATCTTGCTTCTTTGGACTCTACCATCGCCATGGTTCTAGTCCAAGAAGATGATTCACATGACGAACATGTCATTTATTATTTGAGTTGGAGTCTCACGACTACCGAAGCCAAATACTTAAATGTTGAAAAACTGGCCTTGGCAGCTGTTCAAGTTGTCCAACATTTTCGTCACTATATATTATTATGCAAGACCACTATAATTTTCGATTGCAACCCCATGCAACACATCCTTACACACCAATTTCTAGGGGGAAAATACTCCAAATGGATAGTAATTTTCCAAGAGTTTGACTTAGAATTCAAATGCGCTAAGTCTAAGAAATCCTTGGTGTTTTCCGAATTTATATGTGACCTTCCCTGCACTGAGACAAAGAATGTAGCAGAGGATTATTTACCCAACGAATCCCTTTTTCTGATCAATTCTGATGACCTTTGGTATGGGGATATCATTATCTATCTCCAAACTCAAACTTTCCAGCCCGATTTGTCTAGCACTCACTGTCATCGCATACGTTACCAAGTGCGTGAGTAAATTATCCATGGTGAAACTCTTTATCGCCGTGGGGTTGACTCCATTTTTCGATGATGTATCACCTATGATGAAGCTGAGAAAGCTTTGAATGACTACCACTTTGGAGCATGTGGTGGTCACATGTCTGGGTATGCTACTGCCCAGAAGATCTTACGAGTAGGGTATTTTTGGCCTTCTTTGTTTAAAGATTGTATTACTACCATCCAAAAATGCCATGCTTTCCAAACGTACAATAATAAAATAAGATTCCATCCCGCTCCCTTAAACCTTGTAGTTTTCATCGGAACTTTCGCAAAATGGGGTATCAATTTCATGACATGTCATCCTCACTCAGCTGGGGGGCATGGATACATTATCGTAGCCATGGATTATTTCACAAAATGGTCCGAGGTGATGCCTATTTTTGACAATACTGGGAAAATTGCAACCCTTTTCATATTTAATCATATTATTACTCGATTCGGGATCCTGCAAGGTATCGTTACTGATCATGGTATCCATTTTTGAAACTTTATAATGTCTAAACTTATCGACAAGTTGGGTCTTCGGCATGAAAACTCAACCCCCTACTATCCACAGGCCAACGACCAAGTTGAAGCAATAAATAAATTCCTTATCACTATGCTTCGTCGGATAATAGGAATCCATAAGACCACCTGGCACATGATGTTGTTTTTGACATTATGGGCCTATCGGACGTCTGTGAAGTATGCTACGGAATTTACCCCCTTTCAACTAGTCTATGACATTGAATTCATTCTATCGATTGAATGTGAAATACCATCTTTGAAGCTATCCGTCGAACTTCTCCCAAACACCTTTGCCGAAGAGGAATGTCTATTGTATCTTATGCAATTAGATGAGACCCGTTGTGATGCCACCCTAGTTATTGAAACCCAGAAGAAACACATAAAATACCAATATGACAAGCATGTCAAGCCACATGTTTTCTCTGAGGGAGATCTAGTTCTCCTCTATGAACAAGATCATGATCTGTTAGGAGCCAGAAAATTCAAAGCAATGGGTGTGGTCCATATATCGTCAAACGAGTGTTAGATAAGGCAACTTACGAGTTAGTAGATTATGATGGAATTCCTTTGAGTGAACCCAGAAATGGGCTTTACTTGAAGAAGTACTATGCTTAGACTATCTCTGCATGAGTGCTTGTACTTTTACTGTACCATACTCTTGTGTGTTTTTCATTATCTGGTTTTGACCCCCAATTGCATACCTTGCATGGTGCTTGGTTTCTATATGTCGACGTCTTCTCTACCCTATATTGGCTTCACCGATGGTGCTAGCCATAGTACTCAGAACCTAGCTTCTGTTGCTTGGGAAATCTATGCACCCACCAACGAACTTATCAATTTACAAGGTGTTTGCCTCGGTCGTGCAACCAATAATATCTCAGAATATAGCGCAGTCATTGAATTATTGACTGATGCTATCTCACTTGGGATTCGTCACTTTGTTGTACAAATTGATTCACATCTAGTAGTGCTCAAGTTAAGAAATTTCTACACTATCCGAAGTCCTACTTTGTTATGGGTATATCTACAAATTCGTCTGTTGGAACGTTATTTTGATTATATTGAATATCAACACATTCCTAGATGTCTAAATACATTAACTGATGCTCTAGCTAATTATGTGTTAGACAGACATTTGAGACATTTATAAATCCAATCACACATTACACATTGTATATAAAAGTAGAGTAAGTTGGTAGAAGCCTCATGTGTATATATATATATATATATAATGAAAATGTTTTACAAAAACTGTTTTCCATCCAAGGACCAAAATATCAAAATATAGAGCCCATGGCTCTTACAAAATAGCGTCATGGATGCCAATCGCAATAACACACTACTGCTCGTGCTATCTTCCAAAGTAACCAACTAAGTGAGCCGGACACACCTATAGTATGGCGTTAATAATGCCTCGGGACCTCCTCGATCAACATGTCGGGGATGCCTATCGTCAATCCTTCTAAGTTCTACTCCATCGCCTCATAGTCATCGACATCCCACCCTGCTACCACATGTGCCTCTCCTAGCCTTTGAATCAGAGATGTGCTCTAAGGTTGATGCGGACCTACATCTACATAGTCAAAAGTCTCTGATTAGTCTTTAGATTGAAAACACAAAAAACATCTAATATCCTAAAAAACCACAAAACACTATAAATAACAAAATGTCTTTCTTACCTAGATCTCCCCACTGAAATACCTCAGGGAGAGCCAAGTCGGGATCAATCCGAAAGTCTAGGATGACATACGCATAATCATCAATCATTAAGATTTAGGGCCTTAACCAGTCAAAAATTGCATCATTGTACTTGATAATAGGGCCCGCTACGTGACGAGCCATAAGGTCACTCCACTATTTCATTCTTGGGTCTCGTGGGGCTTGTATTCCCCACTCTACCTATAGCCACAAATGAGGGACTCTTTCTAATAATAAATATACCAAAATGGACCCATACCCAAATTTATTTAGGTCTCCTCTCTTTCTTTTAGTGAGTTGCGTCTTCATACTGTGGAGCACACCGTCACACCAATTGAATACTTGAGGTTCCAGACATTCAATGGCATATTGAAAATAAATCTGGAGTGCCATGTGCGGTGAAGCACTTCCTTCCATCCATGCAATGGTAAAGAGGATGGTTCCGAGAGTAATATCCCACACACCTTAGATAGCCACTTTACCTTTGCGCCTTTCGACATCCGATTCATAGTGCCGATGGATATACTCGCTCATCAACAAGCCACCACCTCGACCCCCTGTCAGAGTCACACATGCCCCATGATGGGATAGCTCCATCAGAAAGTAAATATCCTCAAATTCCAAGGAAAGTACATGAACCCCCACGTGAAATACTTTCTATTCCATGTCCAACATATGGACTAGGTACTCTAATAGTCTCCGTTGGGCTCTCATGCCCTGGATCTTGAAAAATTTCAATAGGCCACATTATCGAAGAGCATCATAGATCCATCATATTCATGCTCACATTCTCTCCATTCCAACATTTTTGCAATCAAACACCTGAATGGAAGTAAGAGAGGGAAGTTAATACCTTTATCCAGCTTTTTTGGAATTCTTTTTGGTTCAACTCTTGATTTTCCTTTTTGGTTTTCAGACGCTGCAACTGAGCTTCAGTTACAGTTCAGGATTTCCCCAGGCGAGCCATTGGGCACCTGCAACAATCCTTGATTTCCACAGGGCTCAATATTGGCCACCTGCGACGGCCCTAGAGCACACCTACCGGCCCAAGCATCGCCCAAAAAATCATTTTTTTACCACCAAAAACAAATTTTAAACCATTGAAAAGGAAGAAGATGAAGAACTTATTGTTTTCACAGAAACCGTTTGTCGATTGATCACTTGTGCTCCTCACAATCGACCTCCAAAGAAAGGGGTGAAAAAGGGGTTTTTAGACAAGTTCTTGACCAAATACAAATTAAATGGTAAAAAAGAACTCTTACTCTTATTTATTTCATTTTTTACCCTTTTTTCATAATATTTTATGTTATATAAATGTTTTTGGTTATAAACCCTCAAAAATAATAGTCTTGTGAGTGTCTTGTTTATTGCAGAAAGAAGACTAGAGTCCTAATTAACAAAGTATGGATCTTTGTTCCGTAATTTGTTTTCTCTTTGTTATGCATATCGATACTTTTTAGGGGTTTTTTAGTAAAACCTCTTGTTCACTCTTGTCGTATACTTTTATGAGAACGCAATTGAGTATAATTTTGTCATCCTCTCATACTCGTCTTGGTAACATGAAAAGAGACACACATGGAGTATCATTGAAGCTCTTTTCACACTCCATAAAAATGAAAATATTGTCGAGTGACCTTGTTCTGTTCACGCTCGTAAAAGTTTTTGAATAAAATGTTCAATGGGTGATATTTTATCACTTTTTCGGTCATGTCGAACTATTTTACGAAAAAGGATATGAGAGAGTTCTGTTTAAAGTGTTTTTCAGACTCTATAAACATGAAAAACTCTCGAGTTTTCTATCTTTGGACTCGTTAAACAAACATCGAAAGACCCACATGGGACCGAACCACTCCTTCTTAGGGTTCGTTAAAAATATTCTGAGGGACTCGTTCGAAGGATGAGCTTATATCAACAAACATATGTTATCCTCCTCAAGCTTGTGCAAAAATAAAGAGGTACTTGGCAGAAATGGTGGGGGAAAATTTGGGAAAGAGATGTGTTTCTGTACCTGTGTTAGTGGCAGTACTAATCGCTATTGAACATGACACCCCCTTCATCATTTGAATACAGGTTGGGAAATCCATTTGCCTCTCGTCTGGCCTTCATCGAATTCATATCTTGGGTCGTCTTTGAGTCAATGATGCCAAGACCAATGTCATGTCATTCATATGTTCAAGATAAGTCCAAATAAGCCCTCCTTGGAGACGTCCATTTGGATTGTCATTTCTTACTATGTCGGCCTTCCCTGTGTCATTTTTGAATCATTTTCATACTTATCTACCCTTAATATGTTACTTATTTCATGTCAATGATGGGGGATACATCAAGGCCCTCCTTTGACGAGTATTTTTCTTGTTGACTTCTACTCATCATCCGGGAACAAGACTTATAAATCATTTAGTACCTTAGAGCCTGCATGCCTCAATGGAAGGTTTCTTCGCTCTCAACAATGGATTCACATCATTGGTCCTTGATTGAGAGATTTCATTGAGTGTTCGACTTCAACTCATTTATTCACATTCGTTGGATTGTACTAAGGTACCTTGGGAGTCATTGACATCAATGGTGATTTCCCTCGCACTTGTTAACGGTTTTCATCAATGACCAGTAATCAAGTGGTTTCTACCATGTTCGACTTCAACACTTGTAATCACATGGTTAGATTCGTACTTACAGACGGTAGGATTGAAGACCTTGGATCTTATATTTTTTACCCACGTTGCGATGGAGTATTTATGATTTGAATTGACATACAAATCCACTTTGTATGTCTCGTGGTTGTGTCTAAATTTACACTTTCTAATACATAGATCCACGGTGTATTTCTTGTGGCTATGTTAAATTTTGATGACATGGATCCATGGTGTATAATTGGTGTCCATGACTTGCATTTATGATTTCAATCACTTGTAATATGATTATGGGAATTCCTACCTCATAAATGGCATAATTCTATGCAGATGCTTGATTGTTTGTAGGTTCCTGAATGGTGCGCTTCTTTTTTTCCAACACACACACACATTTTACAAAGTATTTCGGTTGTCACATGTTCCAGCCTCATACTTTGGGGGGAATTCTGTTACATATTATTTTGGTCACTTTGATGATGACTCCATAGGCATGTGTTTAGTCTTCCAAAACAATATTTCACATGAGGAAAGTGGCTGAGTTCTCCCCCTACAAGGCACATTTTTAGAATGATGTCGCAGGCTGACAATGGTACACAGTGTGGAAATCCTTGATTTTCGCAGGCTGCTCTATGCTTGGCCCGTGGTATTTCTGCATGCTTCTATATAGGCAAGGTGCAGAGGCGCTTGGAGCTAATAAAAGGAAGTAGTTTCAAGAAGTTTCTAGAAGGAGAATCTTCTAGAATGTGAGGTGGCATCCGTATGGTTGTGATATTACTAGATTTTCTGATTTGGTGGGATCATCCACCTCCTAATAACCAATTCATCTTCTCCTATATAATACTGGATTTCTCATGGAAAAGGTTAAGCAAGTTCAAGCAATATTGAGCAAAGAATAGTTTGAAGACTATGTGAAGAATCTTGATACAATTGATGCTTGAGGCCTCCATTTGTCCATCAAGCTTTGTGGATTGTCTTCATGCAAATTCAGAGCAAGTGAATGTGTCTTTTGGAACAAAGGATTACCGAAAAGGGGAATTGTGACATTAAGGAAATTTGGTTGTATCTTCCACTTTTACTTAATATGATACAATGGCATGTTTCTTTCCCATGAAATCATTAGTGTTTTATTACATGACTCCTTGATCACGTGTTTAGGTTTCCATTGAATCTACAATTGTTGATTTCACTTTGGTTGGTTTGTGTCATTGAATATCTAATCTCACAAGAGCACCGGAGTGAAGCAGGGACAACAAAGATATAAGGAAGCGATATATAAAGGTATGTCAGACACTCCTTTGGTGATAAATTCAATGGTAGAAACCTAGGGAAAGCTTCACGTTCTGTCTTGTTTTGTTCTAGATCCAGGTGGATCTAGGGAGATTAGTTTATGTCCGCATTCACCGATTTATCCAATAACAATATATCTAACCCAGTCTGTGTCCACAAAGCCATGTATGTACAATACTATGTCTAATCCTGGTCTTCCTTGGTAGCATAATCAATAACTAGTAGTGCCACAAAAATACCCAAAAACCCTCTTTATTGTTGTCCAATGCTCCTTCCCTGGTTTTGACATATACCTGCTCAAAACTCCCACTGCATGTGCAATTTCTGGTCTAGTATAGACCATTGCATACATCAAAATTGCAACCACACTCACATATGGAACATGAGACATGTCCTCCTCCTCTTCCTATGTATTAGGAAACTGATCTGAAGATAAATTTACACCTATAAGAATAGGAACCATGACCGGTTTACATTCCTTCATATTGAACCTCTACAATATTGTCTCGACATATTTTATCTGATTTAACTAGAGTTCCCTGTTTTTGCGATCTCTTTCAATTTCCATGCCAAAAATGAAATTTGCAGCACCAAGATCCTTTATGTCAAATTTAGAGGACAACTAATTTTTCACATTCTAGATAACTCCTTGTTGTTTCCTATCAACAACATGTCATCCACATACAAGACCAAATAAATCAAATGATCACCAATTAATTTAAAATACACACAATGATCCTCTTTTCTTCTTATGAAGCCAAGTCCCAACATATAATTATCAATTTTTTTATACCACATCCTTGGTGATTGTTTTAAACCATACATAGACTTTTTCAGCTTGCATACCATCTCCTTCTTTCCCTTCATAGCAAATTCTTATGGCTGCTTCATGTAGATTTCTTCTTTCAGATCCCCATGTAGGAATGTTTTCTTCACATCCATATGTTCTACCTCAAAATCAAACGCAACAACAATAGATAACACAAATCTAATAGAGATTAAATTGGAAGTAGGAGAAACAATATCACCAAAATCAACTCCCTCAACCTGGGAATAACCCTTTGCTACAAACCAAACTTTGTATTTCTCCACTTTTCCTTGTACATTCAACTTATTTTTAAATACCCATTTGCTGCCAATGGAATTCCTTCCAGTCGGCAACTACACTACATCCCAAGAATCATTCTTATCCAAGGCTGACATTTCTTCAACCATGGTCATTTTCCAGAGTTTTCCATCCTCTGAATCCATTGCCTCCCTAATAGTTATAGGATCATCATCAGTAATAGAAAAAGAAAAAATTTGAACAAAAATCAAGTGGATTGTACCTTTCCGGTAGCCTTTTTCCCCACACCGATCTCTTCAATACTGGAGCATGAGGATCTTCTTCTTCGTATTCATGTTCTTATGTACAATTTGATTCATCTTCCTTTGGCTCAAACTCTATTTTCTTTGGTTCTTCCTTACTTGGTAGGAATTCCTCTTTGACAACATCCTTCATTTCTCTAAATACCACATCTCGACTATACACAACCTTCTTAGTTTATGTGTTCCAAATCTTATAACCTTTGAGACCATCTTTGTACCCAATAAAAATACACTTTTTAGCCTTGTTATCTAGGTTACTCTTGTTTTCCTTTGGAACATGAAAATAGGCCTCAAAGCCAAATACCTTGAGATGTGTGAGAGAGGGTTTCTTACCAGTCCATACCTCTTGGGAGTCTTTTCATCCAGTGCTGATGAGGGAGATCGATTGACCATGTAACATGCAATACCCACTGCCTTTGCCCATAATTATTTCCCTAACCTGACACCATTGAGCATGCACCTTGATTTTTACATCAACATCTTGTTCATCCTTTCTGCAATTCCATTTTGCTGAGGTGTATATGCACTATTCTTATGCCTTTCTATATCGTAATTCTTAAATAATTCTTCAAATTCATTCCTGTAGAACTCTCCACCATTATTTGTCCTCAACACCTTAATTTGTTTCTCTGTTTGATTCTCAACAAGAGCCTTAAACTCTCTAAACCTATCAAAGATTTCATATTTCATCATGAAGAAATATATCCAAGTATTCCTCGATAATCCATTTATAAATGAGACACAATACATAGATTTTCCCAATGATGGAATCGTCCCAGGCCCAAACACATCACTGTGCACTAGCTATAAAATTCCTTCTGCCCTCGTTGCACCAGAGGGGAATCTTACCCAATTCTGCTTCCCATATACATAATGTTCACATAAATAAAACTACAGAGAGTAATTAGACATACCTTCAACCATAAATTTATTGTGTAGTAGTCAAAGACCCTTCTCTCCAATATGCCGTAGTCTTTGATGCCACAACATAACCTTTTCTCTAAAGATTGTAGGAGTTTTTTCTTCTTCTGCTTCAATATCAGGAACAATGGAAATATTACATCCATTACTAATAGTTCTTCCTTGTAGATTATACAAAGTTCCAATTTGAACTCACTTCAAAAACACCATTTCTCATCGAACCATCCTGTAGGTTTCTTTTTCAAATACTATTTTTACCCCTGCATTGTCCATTTTGCTTACAAAAATCAAATTTCTAGCGAATCTTGGGATGTCAAGAACACCAAGAAGTTCTCTAATCTTTCTATCTATGAGCCTCAACTTGAATTTTCCTCATCCTATGATTATGGTTGTCGAGTCATCGCCTAGGAAAACATTACCTCCATCATACCTTCGATATTCACAAAACCACTCCCTGTGGGGAGTCATATGAAAGGATGCACTTGAGTTAAAAAACCATGCCTCATTATATGCATGTGTGCTTGAAAAATCCAAGTACACATTCCCTCCTTCCTAGGAGGTATTTTCTTCTATAGAGGGAGCACCTTTAGATCCCTTCACTTTCTCAACACTTTTGGATGTACATTGCTTCTTTAAGTTCCCTTCTTTCCCACATCTCCAACATACGTTTATAAACTTTCTAGGAGATTTATATCTACTCTTATACTTAGATCTCCCACTTGAGGAATTAGATCTATTTTTTTCCTGGGAGTGTCTTCTTGCAAATAATGCATCTGTGCTCTGTCCTTTTATGTTCTTCTGTCTCATCTCCTCCAACAACAAGGATGAGACCACATCATCGAAACTCAAGGTAATTGTATTAATACCTATGGGCACAACCAGACCATCCCACGATTCTGGTAAAGAGCATAGTAAAATGATACACTTATCTTCATCTGAAATTTTAATCTCAACAGATAACAATTGAGTTACCAAAGTATTGATATTATTTTCTTCTACAAAGTATCTTCCCTCCTTTGACTCTTCATTTCTATGTTCATCTCTGTTGAATTAGTGTTTTCTTCTCTAAGAGATATGCATGAATCTCCCTAATGTTATAGTGTGAATTGAAATAATGTCTATTGTTGTAACATGTTCTTCTCCAAAGTCTGAAAAATGTATTTTGATCTCGTTGAAGTCCATATCCAATATGGTCAATGGATATTTTGTAATAATTCTACATCAATCGAATCATTCTCTTGTCAGAATTCTATGATCAAATTGTTCTCTTTTAAAATATTGGTTACATTTTGTTTTTAATGTGCTTGTCAATTTTTATTTTCTTAGTAGTTTTGCAAGATGGCAATCAATAACAACCCCATGAGATAAATAAAAAACCCATGACAGAGCATTAATTCTTTTGTGGGATGAGATCATGTGTAACTTATTAGATCTGAAATACATAAAATTAAGTTTTTTCCCTACTATTTTTATTAAGTTTCTGCCAAGCTATTTTTTTCCTCAATTCTTTTCCATAACATATAAGCATGTATTTCTTTTCCATATTAAGCATGTATATTATTTTCCGTAACATATAAGCATGTATATTCTTTATACTTTTGGTATTTGCTTTTATAATCATGTATACAAATTAGGGTTTGTTATTGATAAACATTATTTTTCAATAACAAACTCTATTTTTTCATAATAAAAACCCTATAATTATGTATTTTTATAACTAGCACAACCACCTAATTGTGGTTGATGAATGTAGATAGGTGTATTTAGTTTACAAACCCTAACTCTATTATAATATAATCCTAATTCTAGCATAAACCCTAACCTTAACATAACCCTAACCCTAGCATAATTTTAGATCATTTTAATGATACATTATTATTTTTGAATGCCTAACAGTTAAATGCATTTGAAAATAACTATTGTATCATTAAAATGATTAAAATCATCTAAAAGTATGCTAGGGTTAAGGTTATATTAAAGTTAGGGTTTATGCTAAAATTAAGATTATCTTAGAGTAGAGTTATGGATTGTAAATTAAATACACCTATCAGCGTTCATCAATGACAATTATGCGTCTGTGCTATTTAAGTATAACTCTCTTTTAACATTCAAAAATCATGAAAAAGTTAATAGAAATTTCCCCACTAAACTTACGATTTCTTAAACTCTAACAATTATATGTATGCACTCTTATATTCATTCATAAAATTGTGAAAAAATAAGTTTAAAGATTGTAAATTAAATACACCTATCAACCTTCATCAACCACAATTATATTGTTGTGCTAATTAAATATAACTCTCGTTCGACATTCAAAAATCATAAAAAATTTAATGGAAGCTTCCCAACCAAAATTTTGATTTCTTAAACTCTAACAATTATATGTATGCACTCTTATATACATTAATAAATTTATGAAGGGATATAGATTGGCATAAATATCACCTCATTCAAGATATAAACTGAGTAGCTAGTCCCTATCATTGAAAGGTATATATATATTACAATCCAATAACATCAATTTACCCATGTCACCACATGAACAGCTCATCTGACGCGTTTGTTTAGATAGAATTGCATTTTTAGTATAAAATTGCTCCAAGTATATTTTTCGAAATCTCAACATGACACCTAACATGAGTGTCATGCTACTTATATGATTAGTATAATGCACCCATTAATTATCAATCTGGGATTCGTAATCAACGGAGTTACAAGACACCAGTAAGAAAGGTAATTCTAATGTCACGAGCATAGAACTATTGTAAATTATGCATGCTGGAAACAAAGCAAGCTAAGAAACCAAAACACACTTTGGTTGTCTTTCACAGAGAGACTATCTACTCCATTATGGCACATGCAAGTATGAGATAGAGTTCTTTTGACAGATCAACTCTGCTATCCGACCCAAAAAGTTAACTATGCAATCACACTTCTGAAAGGGAAATCACAAATCAATTAGTAAGGCATAGCATGGGTAGTTCAATAGTCAATATACTGAGTATGTTCTGGTTCACAATGTGTTGTTGTGAACTTCACTAGTTCTACTTCAAATATGTCTGGCTACTGCTGCTAACATTCATATCCATGAAACAAAATCAAATCCATAAAACAGAGAGAGCATATGAAAAACAAAGTAAGTAAAGATCTCTAAACAATCATATAATCGAAACTCTAAACTGAACTATACTGCTATCATCTGAAAGGATCAAAGCTTCAGCTAGTCTAACATCTATACTATTGAAATCAACTACTAACACTAATCTATAAGGATGCTGACCTTTGTTGGGCGGTGGGCCCTTGCCGCTTCAACAGGTCAACGACTAGAGTCTACAGTAAACTTGCTTTCAATCCACACATTACTCTTACTCAAACTTTAAAACATAGAATCAAACTATGCTAACAACTCAACTCACATTCATGCATAAACGATCAAGACATGGAGATAAATGACGTTCTTCTATTAAACTTCAACTCATAATGTCGTCTACAATTAACGCTGCTTCATATGTTGTTTTATGCTAATTCTCTACTACTTCCACCATCCTTGCCATGATTATTTAAACAGTCATAGTCGTGAAACACAAGGAGGTGAAATCTTTAACAGATCAGTCAATTGCCAAATTTACATATTTCGTTACATATTTTAAGCTTCATCCTCATGACACAAAGTGTATGAGGATGAAGCAAAAACAAACTAGCTTAACATAGCCTTGCTATAGCTTTGATGATTCAACAAACATCCAAAAAATATCTTGGTCACGATGTGGAGCTAAACTTGGTATATTTTTCTTCTTGTATTGGTACTGGATTTTGACAGGTGAGATTCGATAATTGGTATCGGATCCAAATAGTACGTAAGTGGTTGGTACCAGACTAGAACAATCTGCGGTCGTTGGTACTAGATCATGATAGTGAATAATTCGGTACTAGATCTAAATGGAAGGTGCGCTTGGTACTAGATTCAGACAATGAAAATATGGCACATACGTACCGGATGGCTGATATGACACATAAATGTTGGACTCATTTAGAGGTCAAAGGTTACATGTGAAAATTTAAAACATTAGTACATGAAACATTCAGTCTCCTAGTTCAATAAACCACAAAATGCACGAATTCAATTATAATTTACCTTATGACCTCATCAATGGCTAATGGTAGTGTTCTTTGTCATTTATCCAAGATTAGGTAGGACAAAAAGGTATAAATGAGGAGTATGATAGGGTAGTGGGGATGTCAATTTAGAGACTCAACATTCCCCCATGCCAAAATCATTGCATGTCCTCATGCAACTGAAACGAACTCAAAATTTTTCAAAATTTGAGACTCCATTCTTTTTACTCCTATGGATCAATGATGTTGATGGTTGAGGCTTCTAATTTTAGCTCCCTTTTTATGACCCTAACACATTGTAATAGTCTTAGTACCTTCTTAAGCTTATTAGAATTTTCTTCATGGTCATCTTGAAGTTGCTGGCTGGTTTCCTTCAGTTGCTCATTTTCCTTTTTGATATACCTGTCTAGTAGTTGGTATTCCTTCACTTCTTGTTTGAGTTCCTAGTTTTGCTTTTACAGATCCCCAATTTTTTTCTTCATCTGTTCTTTTGTTAAGTTCCTTGTTGGCCCCATTGTTTCTAGATGGGTGTATTCTCTTTCCTCCACTTCCTCCCTCATCCCACATAAAGTAATAGTAACTTGTTCCTCAGTCAAGCTAGGGATGTCATCCTAGACTGATAGGTCTTTAAAAAGGGGGGCAAGATCTATTGGGTCTTCATGTATATGAGGACTGACAACTACTTTCCCTTTCTTTGCCATGCTCCTTGTGGTTCTTTTACAAGGGGGTAATGGATCAAAGGTGCTCACAAGCTTCCTTTTCTTCTTTTCTGTTTGTGGAATGGTTACAGGGAATTGTTCTATAGAACGTTCATCTTTAGTTTCTGAGCTATTCTTATTTTTCCTCACAGTTTTTGTCTTATGACCCTTCTCCTCAAGTGATACCGTTGAGGTCTCCTCCACTAATTTGGATTTACCTTTTAATTCTTGACTTTTTGAAAATCTTATCGACTGTGGAAGAGGGCTCTGCTTGTTTACTGGCTTTATCTTTTTGGCTCACTATTCTAGAGGATGATGGAGTTACCTTATCTTTCTTACCCTTTTTCTCTTGAGGTTCCTTATCTTTCTCTGGAGCAGGCTGGGCTCCCTCTACAGGTTTGTTTTCTGTGGGAAGGTGTTGAGTGATGAGGATTTTCTAGCTAATCCCTTGCTTCTTGATTTCATGTATAACTAGCATTTTAATAAGACCTTGATGGTAAATGCTAGCCTTCTCAGTTTTGGATAGGGATTTGACACCTCTTACCATCTTGTTCAGAATCATCCATAAAAAAATATGGAAAATCAATTTCAGGACCTCCTTCAAAGTGTAACAGAAGCCTAAGATGATATATGAAGGTTACAGCATACCTTCCCTCACAAGTGAGGAATTGTTGAAGACTAGCAAGCATTGGATGATACTCTTCCTTGATATAGTTCCTAGGAATCCCCTTTTTCCAATCAGGGTGCTGATGGTCTTCCTTCAGAAATTGTGGGCACATTTCCTTGTTGATTCCTACTCCTTTGAAATACTTGGCTCCTCTATTAGGTAATCTCGTGGATTCCCTTAAGGTTTCTTCATTGACTGTTAGCTGCATATTTCCTATATGCACAATCTCTCCATCGTAACCTTGAATAAATGCTTGAGATACCTTCTCATGAAAACCTGTGAATTTCTCCAAAAATGACATCCATCCCGCTCTAGCATACTTATCTCTACATAGATGGAACTCTTTGGTCTCCCTATAAATCTAGAAGACTGGTTTGTGTCTACTCACGACCATATTTATGAACTGTGCATTAGAATCAGGCTGTGGCACAAGGGTTTGGTCAGCTATGAGAGTAAGGGTTTGGTACCAGATATTGCAGAGAGGAGTAGGCTCAGAACTGGAGAAAGGTTGGTAATGGAAAAAATATGGTGATGGTGTCGATAATTTAGACGGTGAGTTTAAGTAAGATGATGCAAAGGAAAATTAAGACAAGATGAGGCTCATCTGGATGGCTTTGCCACCCAGATAAGCCATTTCATTTATGCCCATTAGTGCAATGATGGGAACGTTGGGTGTCGAAGCATCGTTGTTGTTTGAGATAGGTGATTGGACTTCTGAGAGGTGAATTTGATGTTGAATCATGACTGATGACATGAGATACGTTCGTGATTTCTTAAGGATGAAGCACGTTCGTGGCTCATCATTACTAAACATGCTCCATATTCACACTTTTGATGTGATTTTTACTTCAATCATTTTCAAGCGCTTATGTGATGAGAGGATTGATTAAGGTTAAGCATATGGGTATGAAGGAAGTGAAATTTAGGTGCATGGTTTTAACACTAAGGTCATAAAATCTAGTATACCTTTTCATACCTATTGTAGTTTTATAAGCAAAGGAAAATAAATAATACCATGTTACCTTTGGTTTTACCATTGTATAATCAATACCCATAACATATGCGATTGCCTTTGTATTTGAAGCTTGCACATTGTCAGAGTTCATCTTTTTAGGCTGGAGTTTTCTGGAAGCTTGGTACTGGAATTTCCTGTACTTCACTAAACTTCTTTATTCTGTGCTTGTCTTCTTTTGTGTCTGGTTCAGTAAGGTTGTAGGGTGAACATGCTAGTTTTTGAAGATGAGATGTGAGTCTGAAAAAGAGTTCTGAAAAGAGCTCTTTGACCCTCCCCCATGCCAAGGATGTTGCATATCCTTATGCAAGAAGATTTAACACCTTGTATCATAATGGAAGAAAAATGATGAGAGAAAAGAAACCAAATCAAATTCCAAAAGTACATTTATCACCTAGCATATGATCACATGCCTAAAATTTTTGAAATTGCCTTTCTTTTGATGACTTATTGACAAGGGTAGCATTCAGCAGTGAAAATAGGGAGGTTTTTATATTTTTTCCAGTAGAGTAATTCCAACCTAACTTGCTTCAGAGATTTACTATCATTAGATGTTATGGATAAATTTCATAGTATAAGTAGATTAGACTCCCTAGTTAGTGCTCCACTCTTAAGAATTTTCCTTCTCAGGTAATGTAGGCTTTAGATGTCAGACTGGTAAAGTTGACTTAGGGTAATTCTCAAATGAAAATTTGCTTGTAGTAATTATCTTGTTTGTTAATTTGGAGTTTGTATCTCATAAATGTCAACAGTGACCTTTGCTTGTAGTGTTCATTTTTTAGATGAAAAAAGTGAATTTTTCAATCAAGCAAGTATAGATGAGACATTTCTCAACCAGAACCCACTGCCAACAAGCCTGTTTAGTACTCTGGTGGGGTAGTTGTGATAATTGGTGTGAGACATCCTTTCCCTAGGTAGAATGCCCCATTTCCAATAGGCCTATTCAGTACCCTGATGGGTTTTCCTAGTCATACCACAGGCCGGTACCCGCTGCCAGCAGAACTATTCAGTATTTTGGTGGGTTAGTCCCTTAAACCCTTTTTCCATCGGAGACTTCTTGTCCATAGTCACCTATTGTGGTCTTTATTAAAGAGTTCTTTTGCACAGTGAAAGGGGAGGCTCGTCTGAAAACATTTTTACAGGCTAGGATGGTATCGGGTTGGAAGGTGTATTCTCTTATTTGAATGTCTTTAAAGATTTGTCTGAAAGGAAAATAAACTTATGAATGCATATTATTTCTTTAGAGCGATCTATATTTATAGTTTTGTCTGAGTTTGTCCATAAGAGAATGACCTAAAGCTACTTTAGGGTACTGATACATCCTCTTCCATAAAAGTTTCCCTAGTGTGCCCATGACAAAGAGTGTTCATATACACATATGTTACTCTTTAGTAAAGATAATCCAATGAATACTATTGAAGTCTAGTTAGGGTGAGATAGTTACTTGTAGGCTAATATATTTTTTATCCCTTTAATCATGCTGAAATACTAGATAAAGGCAACCTCTAGACTTTGAAGCAGATTATGCATGGTTCTTTTAGGAATCATAGGTAAGGATTATGTCTTCTTTATCAAGCAACATAACGAAAAGAAATTAAAAATGATTCCTTCTAGCCAGCAAAAGAACTAGAAGAAACTAAGAAATCTTCCTTTTAGCTAGCAACATAATGAAAAGAAATTAAAGATTCTTCATTTTAGCTAGCAAAAGTACCAAAAGAAATTAAAGATACTTCCCTTTAGTCAGCAACATAACCAAAAGAAATTATTGCTTTATAAGGGCTTCCATTTAATGCTGCATTTAGCTTCTTAGTTCCATCTTAAGTGGTTACTGCATGACTTCATACTTCATATTAATTGTCATAAGATTTTGAAATATTTGTAGCATTCCTTTATCAATTAGATGATGTGTCCTAATAGTATCGTATAAGTACCAAACTTCTGGTACCGGACTAGCACAGGATTGCTGGTACTGGACCAGAATAGAGTATTGTTGATGCCTACAAACTGATTTTTAGCAAGTTCATGAAGGAACAAATAAATTATATAAATCTACTTACAAAGATAAAATGCGAAGGTAAAATAAAAGGAGGTAAGAATCCATTGTTATCTTCAGCTTATTAGCAAAACACAATCCACACCTATGTACAAAAGTTTTTAAAAGTAAATCAATCAATCAATGTGGATCAGTAGGAAGGTCTCCTTCCTTATTGATCACCTGCATATCTAAATTCTGTAGTATACAAGTCAAAAATTCCTCTTTTGACAGGGGTTTGTTATATATTCTCAACTGGTGACCATTCACAAGTAGTGGAGTCTTATGCTCATCAATTTTCTTTATCCTGATTGAACCATTGTCATAGACAGTGTCAATTTTGTAAGGTCCCACCCAACGAGTAGTTAACTTACCTTTGAATTTCTTGAATTTGCTGTCATACAACAGGGCCCAATCTCCTTATTGAAATTTTTTCTTTTTGAGATACTTGGCATGCCATTTTGTTCTCTGCTCTTGAATGAGGGTGGTTCTTTGAAGTGCTTCCTGCCTAATTTCATCCAACTCATTAAGCTATAAGAGTCTTTGTTGTTGGGCTTCATCCAAGTTCATGCCAACTTGTATTGCAGTCTTGAAGGTTTTGATCTGGAATTCTATGGGGAGAAGCACCTGCTTCCCATATGCCAACTCATAAGGTGTATGTCCTGTTGTATTCCTCTAGGTGATTCTATAAGCCCATAAGGCTTCTAGTAATCTGTCAGCCTAATCCTTGTGGTGTAGATGTACTATTTTGGTAAGAATGGATTCAATAACTTTGTTGGTAGATTCTACTTGTCCATTTTCTTGTGGATGGTAGGGTGTAGATTTCCTGTGTTTGATTTGGTACTGTTCTGTAATAGCTTTGACTAGATTAGAGGTAAATTGAGTCCCTTGATCAGTCACAATTTCTCGAGGTACACCAAATCTAGCAAATATTTCATTAAAAAGGAAATCTACCACTAATTGTTCACTTGTAGCTGGTAAAGCTTTTGCTTCAACCCACTTAGTCACATAGTCAATACATACAAGTATATACTTTTTCTTTTTAGATGCAGGGTTAATGGGCCCTACAAAATCTAATTCCCATTTCTCGAAAGGCTCAATGACTACTTGGGCTTGAAGTGGTATTTGGTCTCGTGCAGTAGGCTTACCCATTCGTTGGCATTCATCATAATTGGATACATAGGTTTTAGCATCTTTGAAAATATGAGGCCAATAATAACCTGATTGCAGAACTTTATAAGAGGTCATTTTGTCTATGAAGTGTCCTCCACAAGGACCATCATGGAAATCTTGCAAAATATC
This sequence comes from Picea mariana, assembly GCA_032191745.1. Classification (NCBI taxonomy): domain Eukaryota; kingdom Viridiplantae; phylum Streptophyta; class Pinopsida; order Pinales; family Pinaceae; genus Picea; species Picea mariana. Next base: position 3,156 of record JASDQU010440092.1, on the reverse strand, counting down.
ATGAATTTCATCTTCCCTTACACATCTCCTGATTACCAAATCTGGTCCTGTTTTGTAGAGACAATCATCGTGCCACATGTAGTTTGTAATTAGCTTAATTACTTTCTATTTTTCTCTAGGAGACAATTTCTGAGGCATCTTCCCTGTCACAATATAGTTAGCTACATCTACATACCAAGGGGTGAATGTATAAATAGAAAACAGATTTTCATCAGATATGTTATCATCTACTGGTGTGTTATCTCTCAGATGAATTATTCTAGATAAGAAATCAACCACAAGATTATCCTTACCTGGTCTATCAATAATATTGATATTAAACTCTTGTAATAATAACAACCATCTTGTAACTCTAGGGTTTGTTACAAGTTTGTTCATTAAGAATTTGATGGATGAATGATCAATGTATACAAAAGATTGATATCCTATAATATAGTGTCTAAATTTATTGATAGCATGGACTACAACTAACAATTCTTTTTTTGTGACGGTATAATTAACTTCTACTGGGGATAGATTTTTACTAACAAAGTAAATAACATAAGGCATTTGATTTTCCATTTGTCCAAGAATTGTTCCAAGGGTTGTGTCTGAGGCATTATTATAGATATGAAAAGGAAGGGACCAATTTGGTCCTCTTAATACAAGAGTATTTGACAATTTCTATTTTAGAATTTCAAAAGATACTTGGCATTCATCATCCCAATTAAATTCAGCTTCTTTAGATAATAACTTGAATAAAGGGGTAGCTAAGCTTGTGAAACTGGGAATGAATCTTCTATAGTAGCCAGCATGCCCTAAAAAGCTATGAACTTCCTTTTGTGAGGAAGGTATTTTGATTTGTGTGATAATATGAATTTTCGCAGGATCAACTCTCATTCCAAAGCCAGAGATGTGATGTCCCAAAACAATACCTTTAGTGAGAATCATTTTTTATTTTTAATCACTTAGGGAAATATTATTTCCTTACACCTAATCAAGACTTTCTCCAGACTGGTCAAGGCTTCCTGGAAGTCATTTCCATGGACTGTAAAGTCATCCATGTAGACTTCTATGCAGTCATTGATCAAGTTAGAGAAAATGGCTAGGACAACCCTTTGAGAAGTAGCTGGGGCATTGCAAAGTCCAAAAGGAAGGACCCTATAAGCATAGGTTTCCCATGGGCAGGTAAAAGTGGTCTTCTCTTGGTATTCGGGTGCTATTTGTATTTGGTTATAACCACTAAACCCATCTAGGAATGAAAAATACTTCTTTTCAGACAAGGTATCCAACACCTAATCAATAAATGGTAGGGGAAAATAATCCCTATGGGTGGCTTTGTTCAATTCCCTGAAGTATACACATATTATCCACTTACCATTTTTCTTGTGAACTATGACAAGTGGAGATACCCATTGACTATCTGAAATGGGGTATATGAGATTGGCTTGAAGGAGATTTTGCAATTCTTCTTTTACAATATCTTTGAGGGCTGGATTCATCCTTCGCTAAGGCTGTCTAACTGGTCTGATTTGGTCATTAATGTAAATATGATGTGTGCATGTGTCAGGGTGAATGCCTTTCATGTCTGCATAATCCCATGCAAAGGCATGAAATTGTCTTTGGAGCATTTCAATTACTTGTGTCTTTTGTTCTGGTTCCAAACTAGAGTTGATATACAAAGGTTTTCCTGGGATAATATCAACAAGTTCAATACTTTCTTCTGTCTCTAAGGAAGATGGTGATAAAGTATATAATTGAGTGATACCAGGGTGTCAAGTTTGTTGAAATTCGGAACTGAAAATGTGTGACAATTCTGCAAAGGACCTAGGATATTCAATGCAGTTTGTATCAACCAAAAATAAACTTAAGACTTGTTCATCCGATTGTTCTTGCATTCCACTTACTTGTTCAAATGTTAACAGGGGTCTGATGCAATCTTCCTCTACATAAGGGTTTTCTAGCCAAATAGATATTTCTTGTGTCGGTTGGGCAGGAGGGAAGAGAACAAGTTTTTGGTTATGTGTGCCATTGGATATAGTCATCTCGCCGGACCGACAGCTGATAAAGGCATCCGCTGTGGCCAGCCAAGGGCGGCCAAGAACCATAGGGTGTCTTGGTTTGGAGGATGATTTAGAGTAAATGACTAGAAAGTCTACTAGGTATTCCCAAGAAGCTAGAGTGACTGTGATATCATCTAAACTTCTTGCAGGGATAATGACTAACTTATCTGCCAATTCTATCATGGTTTGGGTTGGTCTCAACTGGTTGATTTGGATTTTTTTCATAGTGTCAAAAGGCATTACATTAATTATTGCACCCAAATCAATGAGTGTGTTTGGTAAGGAAATACCATTAATTTCAACAGTGACTACTGGATTCCCAGGGTCATTATATTTATATGGCATTTCAGAAATAAATTCAGATAATTGTCCTACTACCTGAACAAGGGGGGGTTCCTTCTTCTTCCTTCCTAGTTTCTTGATAAAAACATCCCTTATGATTTTGACATATATGGGGGTATCTTTTATGGCTTTCAACAGAGGCATTTTTATACATACATTTTGTAATTCATCTTCTATATCTTTGTGCAAGGGTGGGTCAGGTTTCTTCACTAATAGTATTTCAGGGTAGGGTGGAAGATTAACTTGTTGAGGTACTCCTATGGACTGAGAAGTGATCGTAATAGGAGGGGAAGTCTCTTCTTCTACATGGGTGGTTTGAGTTTTTTCTTCCTCATAATGTTTATCATTTTCTTCTTGAATTACTACTCCAGGATTTGATTGATTTATAACTTTCCCTGATCGTTGTTGAATTTCATAGGTGGGAAAGGTTTGGACTTCTGCATTGTTGGAAATATGGAAATAGCAGGGATGCAGAATGTCAAGGTTTTCATTGATGGCAATCGTCTATGGCAGAAGAAGCAGAGCAATGTTCAAGCAGAGTGATGAAGGGTAGCTGACCCGACAGGAAAGAGACCGAGAGCCGTCGGATAACAAAATAAAATAAGTCGCAGTCTAAGGATTCGAGGATAATAAGCTCAGGAGGAATAGCGTTCTTATACGTGCAAGGAGCACAGGAAAGAGACCGAGATCCGTCGGATCACACTCGAAAATCCCGACAGTTGTTGGATCGGGAGAAGCTGCACAGATGGTAAGCGCAGGAGTTGGCATGCAG
>JASDQU010440091.1:37385-54291 GCA_032191745.1 Picea mariana | reverse complement strand
ATGAAGGAAACTGATGCATTTTCAGGAGTCAATGCACAAAAGGAGAAAGTTAGTTAGGAGTTTTGGCACATTTGTCCACTTTGTAACCACATTGTAATGAGCTTAGCCCTAATGAAATATTATAAATATGTAATGGTTTTTCAGCGTAGAGTAGCTTTTTATTATCGAATGAGTTGATGGATAGCTTGTAAGTCAAGTATCATTTTGGTGAGTGGTTGAGTATGAATTAAGTTCAAGATTAGTAGAGAGGTATGTGTGCAGTGCAACATAGAACGACTTGGGAAGGTTTGGGTTTTTATTGAATATATATGTATGAGATTAGTGCACATGAATGTAATAAAGACTATGAATGAATAAAAGAAGAAGCTAGTCATTGTAGATGTAGCCTAGTTTGTGGTGAACCACGTTAAATCATTTTTTTATGTGTTTATTGTCGTGATATGTTTCTTTATTTTGTTTTTTGTTCACATGTGATAAATTTTCAATTCTTAATATGATGATGTGTTCGATGGTTCTGTGCATATGATGAATGCGTATATAAGATGAGTTTGTGATAGATTACTATGATGTTATGGTTTCACACATAGGATAAATGAATGTATGTTAAGTGAATGGTCAGGATGAATACCTCATATTCCCCCATGATTGTGGAAACATAGTTCCTATAGTCCCCATAGGTACCTCAATTGAGACTTCACCTGCTTGCAGGTGATGTTGAAAGGGTTGATATCTTTTGGGATTTGTTGGTCATTTAATGTTGAACCTCGGGTCTACCCATTATGTGCCAAAAAATGGTTCTATTGTCAGGGCCGGGATCTGTGAATGAGGGGAATGTGGAGGACAAATAAGGGAGAGATTGGAGAATGGTTGAACTCCAAGGTGATTGATTTTTTAGTAGATCAGAATCAAAATCCATGGATCAACATAGAAGAATGGTTACAAAGGAATGTTTTTACAGATTTGCATGAAATTTTCTTTGTTGATTTACTTAAAGTGTTAGTAGAGTGGATCCAAATATTTATTGAGAAGTTTGAAAGACATCCCACTGAGTTTCAAAGAAATTAGACTCTTGACTTAATACGAGAATGTTGGTTGTGGAGCCTGATTATCTTCCTGATTTAGAGTTCTTTTACTTTCAGCCGTGTTTATACCCCATGAAGTATTTACACCCCAGAAGTATGTACACTCTTCCACGCGGGGGAGTGAAGAGGGGGGATACCCCCTCTGTGGGGTCTGGGGGCAAGTGGGCCCCCTGTGGGGGTTCGGGGGTGAAGCCCTCAAAGAAAAAATTGCCTTGTAAAAGTATATTGTAATTTCATTGTAAATCTGGACCATTCATTATAAGGTCGCAGATCTAACGATAGAGATTATGTTAGGGTTTTTTGCCTTAGAAGGAAACCCTCTTTTATGAGGGAAATGTATTGTGGCTATGTATGTTGGCGAGTATTGTATTCTGAGAGAGGAGACTGTGAGAGAAAGAAGAGGAAGTTACAACAGGTTTTGCTGTAGGTTGTATCCCTTCATTTTGCTAGATACTAATAAAGAAAGGACCTGACAATTTCTCTGGTGGACGTAGCCCACACTGGGTGAACCACGTAAATCTATGTCTCTCTTGTATTGTGTATATTCTATGTTTTATTTCCGCATTTGTTTTATTTTATTGCTCTGCGGTCCTATTTTTCTAACAGAGAACTCAATGCTATAAGTATTAATGTATGACACGCGGTGGATTACTGGTTGGATAGTGTGTTGGGAGGCTATGTTACTAAATTCACTATATATTGTACTCAGTCATATAGTGTTTTTGAATGAGAAATATTTAAGAGAACACACAAAAGATACTTGAAGTCAATATCTACTTGGATTAAGATGTTGTTGTGCGAAAAAGGAGTCATGAAAATGTAATATGATTGCTTTACCAACTAAGTGCCTCCACGCATAAGGGGAATTGGGCACTGACCAGGGAATGGTCTAAGTGTCATAGGGAAGAGTGAAATAGGAATGGATGAGTTGATTATGCCAAGAGAGGAAGAAGGTGTGACAGAAGAATAGAGTGGAGTATTGCTTAGTGGTAAGAGATTTAAGCCGAATAGGAAGAGGACTGTGGTTGAGAGAGAAGGAAAATATAGTGACTTTGAAGGGAGAGACACTTGTGTAATATTATAGATCATACCACACACATAAATTCATATCATTGGATTAGAATATGATCCTAATCAGGCCATAATATGTGTCGAACCCACGATCCCTTATGCATCTCCAAGATCTGAAGAAAATTTGGCGATTGTAGTTAATAAGAGAAGTAAGGCTAGAAATTAGGGGATTCATAGAAGTGTAAGTAGTACAATAACTCAACCTTATATAGTGTCACTAAAAAGGAATACAACAAAAAATATGATGGAGGGAGTATATCCCACCTTAATGATGCCACTCTTTCAGGGGGCAGGACCGAAGATCCATAAAAAAAATTGTTTATTTGTGAAACGATATGGGATGCGAAGAATGTCTAAGACGATGGTGTGAATATTTTGTAGTTGGTGACGAACTTCATAGAAGTGCACTGTTATTGTACATGAAATATCATAATAGTACATCAACAATACACACTACAACATTGGTGGAGGTAAAACAATCTCTATTCAAAGAATTCCATAAGCCTAAGTTCGAGTAGTACCACATTACATAACTAAAGGAGATTAAGAAGATAGTAAATGAATTAGTGTGGGACTTTGAAAAAATATTTAAGATATTGAAGGATTGGTTTCCATTCCAGATTCCATATGAGCAACATAGGGAGTGGTTTATTGTAGGTTTGTTGTCACATATACACTTCCCTTTGACGCAATAGAAGATTGTGATGCAGGAGGAAGCTATGGAAATTGCTATGAAATTGGAATCCTCTCTTGTAGGAGAAAGTAATGCAAGGATGGCTCAAGTATAGTCATATTTAGTTGTGTTGATGATCCAGATACAAGAGATTGCTAAGGGGAAAGAAAAGAACAAAAATGTATGGTGCAATAATTGCAGAACCGAAGGTCATAATAAGAATGTATTTCCAAAACTACAACAATATTTAAATATAGGAGATCTAAATCCATTAGGGCCATGGTGGAAGATTTGTAGGATGATGGGTCACCACCCTCATATTATTCCATTAATGTAGAAATATCATAGTACCATACAGAACTTGGTTTGCAACTTTTGTAAGTCAGTAGAACATGACAAGAAGGATTGTCACACATTTCACATGATGAGAGAACATACTGCAGATGCTAATAGAGTCCAAGGGGAAGAATCAGAAGGAGGATCCCCACGGTACAATACTCTGAGAGGAGGTTATAATAAAGGGGGTCGAGTAGGATTTAGAGGATGTGTAACAGGTCCTATAATATATCTTGTAATTGTAATCAACTTGGACATTTAGTGTGAGATTGTATGAATACTTACACAACATGTACATATTGCAGAGCGCTAGACCATGCGGCAAAGGATTTTCCACAATTAATTGCAAAGTGGAAAGAAAAGAGTGTTGAAATTACTAAGACAACTGAGAGGGAGGGGGGGTGAATTAGTTGTTACTGTGCTTAAACAATTTTAAGTCTATTAAACCATTTTTAATCTTTCTCCAAGTGATCATCAATGTTATACAACATATGGATAACATAAATAATGAGCATCATTCACACATAAGATATACATAGAGACATCTTTTCACGAGGAAACCCATAAAGGGAGAAAACCTCTTTTTCTTCGAAATGATAGGCAATCTTTTAAGTTGTGTACATCATCTATAATTGAGCACCAACTCAATGTGAGGATACTACCTCTGTTTTACAAGCACCGACTTGTTTGAGAGCACCAACTCTATGGTTTATCTAGCACCCGCTAGAAGGAAGCACCAACTCCCTAAATGTTCTAGCACCAACTGGATTTATACAAGAACCAACTTGTATACAAAAAACTCTATGTTTTCCTAAGCACCACCCTACCACCCTGATTTTCTAGCTACAACTAGATGAAAGCTTCAACTTCTAGTATTCAAGCACCAACTTGAAGAACAGAGGACTACAGTACTCCCTAGCACCACCCTACCTCCCTAATTATGAATACATGATTGAATAAGCAACAACACAGATATATCAATTCTTACCACTTCTTCTTTGTTACACAAATCTTCTCTGCTTCATTATTCTTCCGCTCTGTTCATACTTGACTTGACTTGTTGTCTCTCTTTATCTGGTCTTTCTTTTTTCTCTCATGCTCTTTGATATCTGCACATTATGTTCTCTTATGTTCTTTTCAACTTCTGTTTCACATTTTTTAATTTGATCTCATGCTATGTATCCTGTGGTTTTTCCTTTTTCCCAATTCAACATATTTTTCTCTCAGAACAACCAACCACGCCCAGTCACTTCATGTATATTTTATCTTCTTAAACCTTGGCAGTTACAACTCAAATATTCCTTGGAAAAAACGTCTCAGCAACTGAATCGCCAACCGTCCATGAATCATGATTTAGTTCAGCTAACTAAATCATAACTGATCAATTACTCTTGAAGAGAAAAAATAACCCTTCAATCATATTCCTGATTAACCTACACCATTGGATTACAAATTATGGGTATCGCACTTACTCCATATGCCCACTGGCTGTGATCACGGGCCTAATCAAAATGCCTTTTGCATTTCGCATTTCGACAATCCTGTGGTGAAGAGTCTTGACTCTTCATGTTGCGATCGCCGAAAAGGAGCTTAGCTTGGTGCTAGCTCCTCCCTCTCATATGACCACTGGTGGTGACCACACCCTATACCAAAAGTCATTTTCTCATTTCGCAAACTTATGAACTCCATCGAGCTTGATCAATGGTTGAGATCTCCAATGATCCGACGGTCCATATCTCATCATGATCTTGTGTTTCGAGATTCCTGTGATGAAGGGTCTCGACACTCCAAGTTGCGATCCCCAAAATGGAGCTTAGCAATTAGCTCATTCCCTTAAGCCTTCGACGATGTGACCTTGTCTATGACCATGAGCCAGACCTTATCGCAATTTTGCATATCATGAGTTGCAAGGTTAGAGCATTTCCTTCCTTTGACTTTCCAATCAGCGAAATGTTAATCCCTCGCCACATGTCCCTCTTGGATAAATGATCAAGATATTATCATGATTTCTCAATTTCACAGGCCTTCGTCATGCCTTATCAATGGTCCATGATATCCCTTTGATCAACGACTCAGATGAAGTCATGGTTTCACATTTCGCGATTTCATAGGATAGAGAACGTCCTTTCTTTGAATTTCTAGTCAACGAAATGCCAATCACTCTCCATGTGTCCTCTCCATCCAACATTCCACAACATACCTTGATCCAAAGGTCCAGATCAATTCTCAATATTTCGCATATCGCAAGTTCCCACACCATGTTCCGTTGACTCCTCCAATGTTCAGGTTAGTGAAATTCTAGTCGCTTGCCACGTGTCATTCTTGAAGATGGACGGTCCTTTTTCTTTTAGGATTTTGTAGGCTCGCTTCATCTTGCACATAAAGACCATGCTCCTTCTTATGGATCCAATGACGGTCAGTCTTCAGGCTCATATCTGACGCCTGAGATCTATTCTCTTATACTACGCACTCCTCTTATCTGAATTCAGATCTGACGGTCATCAGGAATTCTCAATGGAATCCAACGATCATTGTTGCTCTTCACTGTTGATATTGCCATTGCCATGCCATTATTGTTGTGCTATTGATCGTGCTGATCTTCTCCCTCAATGGCATCACCATCAATGAAAAACACAGATACTCTTCCTCTGTCTCAAAACATGCCAACAATCTCCCCCTTTGGCATTGATGGAAATCCCTTGAAAAAAAATTCAACTATACCACGGTAGCATCCTTGAAATTACCACACTTTCTCCCCCTTTGACATCAATGTCAAAGAAGAAACACGCTTCCCCTGAGTTGTTGTGGTACATACTCTCCCTTTCAACTATGAGTAGCTTAGAAATACAACAGATATTCAATAAGTACTCCCCCTGACCAGGTGAACAGATTAGATGAAGGAAGTTATAAGCCTCAACTTTTGATGAAGATATCCAAAAGGGGTCGTTGCTAACGGTTTATTAAAGATATCAGCTATCTGTTCTGTGAAAGGAATATAATTCAGCTGAACCACTCTGTTTGTAACTTGTTCTCTGAGAAAATGGTATTTTATTGGGATATGATTAGTCTTGGAGTGAAGAACAGGGTTCTTGGAGACACTAATGGCACTGGTGTTATCACAGTGAATTGTAATCAGATCAGTATAGTTTACCTTAAAATCTGCAAGAGTTTGAATCATCCACAAAATATGAGTTCAACAAGTAGCAACAACAATGTACTCTACTTCTATAGTTGATAAGGAAACAGGTCCCTACTTCTTACTAATCCATGCTACCAATGCGTCACCCAGGAAGAAGGCACCTCCACTAGTGCTCTTTCTCTCATCCACACAATTTTCCCAATCTGCATCTGAATAAGCAGTTAACTGGAAATTCTGATTTCTAGGATACCACAGACCATAAGTCATTGTTCCCTTCAAGCACTTTAATATCCTTGTGATAGCTACCAAGTGAATTTGTTTAGGAGCAGATTGATAATGACCTACCATTCCAAAAGCTTGCATTGTATCAGGACGGGATGTTGTGATGTACTTAAGTTTTCCTATCATAGAGATATATGTCCTTTGATCAACATCAGGTGAAATATCATCTTTACTGAGCTTGAAACCAACCACCATGGGTGTACTTACAGGAGAGGAATCCTCCATCTGAAATTTCTTCAACATCTCTTTCAAATATTTTTCTTGAGAGATAAATATTCCTGTAGAATTTTGATTTACTTGTAAACCCATAAAGTATGATAGTTCTCCTATCATGGACATCTCAAACTCTGTTTGCATAGAGTTAGAAAACCACTAGACAAAGGATTCATTAGTACAGCAAAAAATAATATCATCTACATAAACCAAAACAACTAGTAAATTATCATCTTTAGACTTAATGTAGAGATTGTTGTCAACAATACCTTTCTTGAACCCTTTATCTTGTAAAAATTTGTCTAGTCTATAATACCAAGCTCGTGGTGCTTTTTTAAGTCCATACAATGCCTTCTTCATCTTGCAAACATAATCATGATTATCTATCAATGAGAATCCTTCAGGTTGCTTCATATATACTTCTTCCTCTAGTTCTCCATTAAGGAATGATGACTTAACATCCATCTGATACACTTTAAAGTTCTTATGGCATGAATATGCAAGGAACATTCTGATGGATTCCAATCTTTCCACTGGTGCAAAGGTTTCATCAAAATCCTGACCTTCAACTTATGCATACCCTTTACGGACCAATTTAGCTTTATTTCTAACAACTTGTCCTTTTTCATTCATTTTATTCTTGAACACCCATTTGGAACATATTACATTCTTATCTTCGGGTCTAGAAACAAGCTCCCAAGTATTGTTGTTCTCAATCTGATCAAGCTCTTCATTCATAGATCTAATCCAATCATCATGCTTGTTGGCTTCATAAAACTTTTTAGTTTCAATCATAGATAGAAAAACAACATGAGATTGTTCTGAGTCTTTAATCAATTTCCTTCTTGTCTGAACTCCTTTATTTAAATCTCCAATTATCTGATTTTCAAGATGATTCTTTCTAACAGTTCTGAGAGGTGATTTTGTTTCTTTCTACTGATTTGTGTTAGCCTGAGTATTTGTATCTTCATATGATTCAGATTATTCTCTTTCTGATCCTTGGACCTGTTCATCTTCATCTTCAACTATATCTTTTGTACTTGGTTCAACACTGCTTATATTTCTGACTGAGACTTCTTCATCAACTTTTATGTCGATAAAATCAACCAATTTATGCAGCTTCTTATTGTAGCATTTTTACCCTTTATTGTTTGTAGCATAACCTAAGAATATACCTTCATCAACCCTATCATCATATTTGCCAATATTTTCATCATTATTCTTGATATAACATTTACTCCCAAAGACTTTAAAATGCTTGATTGAAGTAGGTCTTCCAAACCAAAATTCATAAGGAGTCTTGTCACTGTGTGGCCTGAGATGAGCTTTGTTCAGAATATGAACAGTTGTATGTATTTCTTCCACCCAATATGTCTGGGGAATATTTTTTCCATTCATCATTGATCTTGCCATTTGTTGTATTGGTCTATTCTGCCTCTCAACAACTCCATTTTGATGTGGAGTCATTGGGATTGTGTACTCTCTTTTGATCCCATGTTTATCACAGAACTCTTTGAAGTTACATGAGCTAAACTCTCCTCCTCTATCAGACCTTATGGCCTTCAATATTTTTCCTATTTGATTCTCAGTCAGAGCCTTAAACACTTTGAATTTTTCAAATGCTTCAGGTTTTTTTTTAGAAAGGAAACCCATGTTAGTATAGAATAATCATCAATAATCAACATAAAATAGTTTTCTTTTCCTGTACCTTCTTTTCTTGCTAGTCCACATAAATTCATATGTACTAACTGGAGAGGTTTTTCTATTGAAGGAAAGGTTTTAGATTTGAACCGTGTCCGAGTAAGATTTCCTATCTGACATGTTTTACAAACATAATCATATGGATTTTATATCTTTGGAAGATCCTTTACTACCCCACTATTTTTTATCTTGATTATATGATCAAAATTTAAGTGTCCAAGTCTCCTATGCCATAGCCAACTTTCATCATATTTTCTTAAGTGGCATTCTTCTTTTTCTTCTTTTAACACATAGACATTGTTTTCTGTTCTTATCCCTTTTGCAACCAACTATCCTGAATTCACAGACTTTATTTTACAATATTTAGAAGTAAAAACCACTTCACATCCTTGGTCACAGGCTTGACTGACACTAATCAGATTATGTTCCAGACCATCTACAAATAACACCTCTTGAGATTTTCCTTTTCCATTACTTAGACTTACCATTCCTTTACCTTTTATTTTTCCTGGTGCATCATTTCCAAAAGTTACATTTTTTGATTTGTTTTCACTTAGAGTTAGAAACTTACTTTTGTCTCCAGTCATATGTTTGGAACATCCACTGTCAATATACCAGGAATTCTTTTTCTTTTGGGCGGATAACACTAGTCCACACTTGTCATCTTCTTTCTTCTTCCAAACCTTGAAATTTTCAGTAGTGGGGATCAAATCTGTCTTGTAATTCCTTAAGCGACAATCTACATCTTTATGTCCATAATTATGGTAGAGGTAACATTCTGGTTCACTGAATAGCATATCATAGAGATTGTTATGCTCATAGCTATTGTTATGCTTAACATGTGTCCTTTTCCCATCCATCGCATGATTTATAGTCTAAGGTTGTTTGTTTCTTGGTTGTCTCAATCTTTGTTGTGGAAGATGGTTATTCGTTGAGTATCTTGATTGTTTATATCTAAATCTTAAAGAACAGTTTATAGCTTTGTGACCAAAATTAGAGCAAAAAAAACAATAACCATAGAAAAAACCTTTGTACCTTGAAAAAGTCTATCTTCTTTGAGGAGGTCGATTTATTTCATGCCAATAATCTCTCTGATCTATAGATTCGGTTCTGGTACTTTTTATTTCATTCCTTCTTTGTGGTTGATTCTTTTTCTTTGTTTCTACAGAGTGATTGTTGTCAATGTTTGAGGATTTGACAAACTTGATAGGTTCTGTATTACTTGGATGATCACTACTTGATCCTTCTTCATAGCCCAAGACAACTTTCAACTTTGGGTTTCTTTGCTGATTTAGAATGGAGGTTAATCCTTCTAAAGATTTAATCCTTGACATATTTTGTTGATACAATGCCTTAAACTTCTCCATCTCTTTTCTGGTTTTTACTATCTCTTCTTCTAAGGCTTCACACCTTGCATTCTTCTCTGATAATTGTTGTTTCAGTATGTCCTCTATTTTCTTTGCCTCTTCTAACTCTACTTTTAATAGGGAAAAGTCTTCATCTGGTTTTTTACCATCATTTTAAAATGTATCAACAACTGTTTTTGTTTTCTTTTCTTACATCTGAGTCTGTCAATTTCTTCCAAAGCACTGATTAATTCACCTTCCATATCCATCACTGCTTCTTCATCATCCATGTCACCTTCTGTGAGTTTCTCATCAAGATATCCTATATCCATAAGCATAAATTCATTCACTTTGTCTTCACAGGATGAATCAGTATCTAAGTCTTCTAAGGAGTCATCATTGTTTGCACACAAACTTTTCTTTTTATTATATTTCTTAAATTTGTTTTTCTTTTCATCATCAGAGTTCTAGTCTTTTTGGTCCTTTTTCTTGTGGGGACACTTAGATGCAAAATGGCCTATTTTACCACAGTTAAAGCATTTGAAGGGAAAATTGCCTTGATATTTACCTAATCCTCTCTTTAACCTTCTCACAAATTTTTCTTCAATATCATCTAGCTCTGAATCAATATTCTTGTCTGCTTTAAAAGAAGCCTCTCTAGTAATGAATTTATCTCTGCTAATTCTCATTTCATATGCAGTTAAGGTTCCTAGGAGTTGATCAATGGACAGAGTTTTAGGATCATTTAGTTCTTATATTGTAGAAACTTTTGGATAATTTATCAAGCAGAGATCTTAAAATCTTCTGAACTAAGAATGATTCTTCAAACTTCTCACCAAGACCCTTCATGGAATTCACAAGTTCTTCAACTTTTAAAAAATACCTGCTAACTGTTTCATCTTCATTCATCTTTAGCTGTTCAAAGTTCAGTCTATATGTTTGAAGTTTGGCATCTTTTACTTTCTCATTTCCTTCATAACTGCTAATAAGTTTATCCCACATTTCTTTGGCAGTTTGAAGATGCATCACCTTTACAAAATTAGCTTCTACAAGTTCATTCAAGATAGCATTCATTCCCTTAGCATTAAAGCTAAATTATAACTTATCATCCTTGGAAGCTAGCACAATAGGCTTTATGTATCCAATCTCTACTACATCCCAAACATCAGCACCTAAGGCCATTAGTATGTTCTCATTCTAACCTTCCAGAAGGAAATATTTGTTCCATCAAATAGAGGAGGCTTAGTGGCTGAAGTCCCTTCATGACTTGCCATGTTTAAGATTACAGATCTACCTTTAGATAAAAGGAACCCGCTCTAATACCAATTGTTGAAATTACTAAGACAAATGAGAGGGGGGGGGGGTGAATCAGTTGTTACTGTGCTTAAACAATTTTAAGTCTATTAAACCATTTTTAATCTTTCTCCAAGTGATCATCAATATTATACAACATATGGATAACATAAATAATGAGCATCAGTCACAAATAAGATATACACAAAGACACATTTTCACGAGGAAACCCATAAAGGGAGAAAACCTCTTCTTCTTTGAAATGATAGGCAGTCTTTTAAGTTCTGTACATCATCTATAATTGAGCACGAACTCAATGTGAGGCTACTACCTCTGTTTTACAAGCACTGACTTGTTTGAGAGCACTAACTCTCTAGTTTATCTAGCACCCTCTAGAAGGAAGCACCAACTCCCTAAATGTTCCATCACCAATTGGATTTATAAAATCACCGACTTGTATATAGAAAACTCTGTGTTTTCCTGAGCACCACCCTACCACCCTAATTTTCTATCTACAACTAGATGAAATCTTCAACTTCTAGTATTCAAGCACCAACTTGAACAATAGAGGACTATAGCACTCCCTAGCACCACCCTACCTACCTAATTATGAATACATGATTGAATAAGCAACAACACAGATATATCAATTCTTACCACTTCTTCTCTGTTCCACAAATATTCTCTGCTTCACTATTCTTCTGCTCTGTTCATACTTGACTTGACTTGTTGTCTCTCTTTATCTGGTATTTCTTTGTTCTTCTCATGCTCTTTGATATCTGCACATTTTGTTCTCTTCTGCTATGTTCAACTTCTATTTCACATTTCTGAGTTTGATCTCATGCTATGTTTACCGTGGTTTTTCCTTTTTCCCAATTCAACATAGTTTTCTCTTAGAATAGCCAACCACTCCCAGTCACTTCATGTATATTTTATCTTCTTAAACCTTGGTAGTTACAACCCAAATCTTCCCTGGCAAAAAATTCTAAGCAACTGAATCGCCAACCATCCATGAATCATGATTTAGTTCAACTAACTGAATTGTAACTGATCAATTACTCTTGAAGAGAAACAATAACCCTTCGATCATATTCCTGATTAACCTGCACCGTTGGATTACAAATGATGGGTCTCGCGCTTACTCCATATGCCCACTGGCTGTGACCATGGGCCTAATCAAAATGCCTTTCGCATTTCGCATTTCGACAATCCTATGGTGAAGAGTATTGAATCTTCATGTTGTGATCGCTAAAAAGGAGCTTAGCTTGGTGCTAGCTCATCCTTCTCACATGACCACTGGAAATGACCACACCCTATACCAAAAGGTGTTTTCCCATTTCGCGAACTTCATCGAGCCTGATCAACAGTTGAGATCTCCAATGATCTGATGGTCCATATCTCATCGCGATCTCACGTTTCAGGATTCCTGTGATGAAGGGTCTCGATACCCCAAGTTGTGATCCCTGAAATGGAGCTTAGCAATTATCTCCTTCCCTTAAGCCTTCGACAATGTGACCTTGTCTATGACCACAGGCCAGACCTTATCGCGATTTCGCATATCATGAGTTGCAAGGTTAGAGAATTTCCTTCCTTTGACTTTCCAATCATCGAAATGTTAATCCCTCGCCACATGTCCCTCTTGGATCAAAAATCAAGATCTTATCACGATTTCGCAACTTCACGAGCCTTCGTCATGCATGATCAACAGTCCACAATCTCCCTTTGATCAAAGACTCGGATTAAGTCGTGTTTTCACATTTCACGATTACATAGGATAGAGCACCTCCTTTCTTTGAATTTCTAGTCAACAAAATGCCAATTGCTCGCCATGTGTCCTCTCCATCCAACATTCCACAACATACCTTGATCCAAAGGTCCAGATCAATTCTCAATATTTCGCATATCGCAAGTTCCCACACCATGTTTCGTTGACTCCTCCAATGTGCAGGTCAACGAAATTCTAGTTGCTTGCCATGTGTCCTTCTTGAAGATGGACGATCCTTCTGCTTTCGAGATTTTGTAGGCCTGCTTCATCTTGCACGTAAATACTGTGCTCCTTCTTATGGATCCAACGATGGTCGGTCTTCGGGCTCAGATCTGACGCCTGATATATATTCTCTTCTACTACGCGCTCCTCCTATCTGAATTCAGATCTGATGATCATTGGTAATTCTGAATGGGATCCAATGATCACTGTTGATCTTTCCATTGCCATGCCATTATCGTTGTACTATTAATTGTGTTGATCTTCGCCATCAATGACATCACCATCAATGAAAAACATGCATACTCTACCTCTGTCTTAAAACATACCAACAAAGAGGAATGAAAATGTACAGATGATAGCAGTCGAAGACCACAAAGAACTTCCTAAGGTATAAGAATTTACGTGCGGAGGGACGAGAACTAGATCTGATGCAACGAACCAAGGGAATAACATCCATTAGTGGGTAAGAAAAGAAAAATATCCTACTTCGTTGTTTGATCCTAGAAAGGAGAAAGAGACCTACCAAAAAGAAAGAAAAGAAGTGGTTGGAGAAGAATGGATATCATCAACTTGGAATGCGCCACCTTTGTACAATAGAACTCCAATATATGATATGCCTCTAGTCTATGACCACTCAGAGAAGAAAACTGAAAAGGTAAATACTTTGAAAATATTTTTAAGAAGTTCCTAATAATTAATGAAGGATGAATATACTTTAATTATTTTGTGCAGAATGATTGATCAGTGTGCACAAGAGAGAGATATCTATCACACACAGAGCACTTAACTAGGTGCACTGGAAGAAGAGAACAAATAGGGAATTCAAACTTAATGCTTAGATAAGAGATTACGACATGGAAAATATCATTCTATATCTAGGTTCTATTATGAATGTTATCCCAAGGAAGACTTGGGATATTATGGGCCATCCAAAATTGATTTGGTCACTTATCCAGTTGAGACTAGCGAACCAGAATAAGATTTTTCCATTCAGAAGGTTAACAGGGGTAAGTGTTAATATTGATGGAGTACGTAGCGTAGTAGACTTTGAAGTGATTGAAATAGTAAATTGGATTAGACCTTATCCAACATTATTGGGATTTCATTGGGAATTTCATAATCAGAGTATCATTGATCTATAGAGGTGAAAAATAGTATTTGAAGTAGAAGACTTGAAGGTTATTGCGTCGTTAGATCCCATTGAAGGAAGAAGGTATGTAGAACCAGTAAAGAGAAAAGAACTTGATAAGATGTATAATATGACTACACTTTTGGATGATTATGTGAATCCTACAACTAAGGGTGTACTCAGTTGGAGGAGTATTAGTTCCCATGCATCAGAATCAAAAGAGGCTTTGGAGAATTGGCAACTGAGACTAAATGAAGTATCGATAAGGAAATGTGCTCAGATTACTCGTGGGCTACGATGGATTGGAACTAAAATATGTGAACCTCAAAGGTATGATGGAATAACTGATGTAGCTTCTTTTATAAGAGAAATTGAATTGAATATAGTAGAACAATAGAGGTTATTATCTTTAGATGTTGCGCTAAAAGCGACCCCTGTGAGATGGTGGGCTACACATAAGGATGGAATAAGAGATTGGCGGCAATGAAAAAGGTTATTACAAGTCATATTTGGAATAGAGAATGAAATTGTCATGTCAAAGTATAATAGATTAATTTTCCCAACAAATAATATTACAAAGTGTACC
This sequence comes from Picea mariana, assembly GCA_032191745.1. NCBI lineage: Eukaryota > Viridiplantae > Streptophyta > Pinopsida > Pinales > Pinaceae > Picea > Picea mariana. The sequence goes on along the minus strand of JASDQU010440091.1, from coordinate 39,453 downwards.
ACGACGTGGAGATTAGTACCGAAACAAGAATGAACTCACTTGTTTGTGCATACTCTAGACACAATTCCAAAAAATTGGTACATTGAGATAAAAGTGCACAAAAGGACAAGATATTGGGAAGAGTTGACGAGGAAATTCAAGTTAACGTTCAGTTTTGAAAATAATAATCCCTTGATTGACTCATCCTGGTAGGTTATCAAGAATAATATTTTTGTACCAGAGGACTCGATAGGGTCTGTACCTTTGTATAAAGGGCCTAGGGTTCTTTCAATAGTTGAAGAAGTCTTGCACTGTTATAATGTGGTTGAAGAATACCAATATGAGGAAGAGCCAGGAAATGTACTAGAAACTGAAGGGGAGTACATAGTAGAGGGACTAGAGATGGAATCTGTGGTATATGCCAAGACTTTAAAGACACACAAAGTGAACATTGGAATGGAAGATAATCCCAAGTTCACAAACATAGGATACTATTGGAGCGATGAGATAGTTGAAAATATTATCAACCAACTACTCGAATACCAGGATCTGATTTCGACTACATTCTCATAGATGAAGGGAATTGTAGGAGAATTGGGAGAGATGAAGATCTCGTTGAAGATGGATGTCAAGCCCGTGGGATAGAGACCCTACAGAATTAACCCAAAATATAAGAAGAAGGTAAAATAAGAGATATAAAAGATGTTAGAGGATAGAATTATAGAACTTGTTGAAGAATCGAAATGGATTAGTCCATTGGTAGTTCAAGACAAGAAAACAAAAGGAATTAAGATATGTATAGATATGAGAAATGGTSCTTTGTTTASATGATTCATTTCCTAAACCTTTTACAATGAAGTATTGGAGAATGTAGGGGGTCAGGAGGCTTACTCTTTCATGGGTGGATTCTCAGGATACCACCAGAAAAGATTGTGCAAGAAGACTGATACAAGACGACCTTTGCAACAAAATGGGGTTTCTCCCAATATAAAAGTATGTCATTTTGGTTGAAGAATGCACCATTGATATTTTCTAGAGTAGTTGTTGTAGCTTTCAAATAGTTCATTCCTAAGTTCTTAGAAGTGTTCTTAGATGAATAGACAATATTTAGTCCATTAAAAGATCATGTTGAACTTTTGCACTTAATGTTGGATAAGTGTAGGCAATACTAGATCTCATTGAATTTTAAGAAATGTGTTTTTTGTGCATATTTTGGAATTTTTTTGGGCCATGTGGTGTCTAAACAGGGATTGATAATGGACCCTGCAAAAATAGTTCTAATTTTTTATTTACCATCACCAACTTCGATGCGACAATTGAGATCCACATTAGGACATATAGGATATTATAGAAATTTCATCAGAGGATATGCGTAGATTACAATCCCTATGTAGAATTTGTTGGAGAAGGAAGTTAAATTTTAGTGGAATGAGGAATTTCAACAGGGCTTGCACACGTTCAAGAAGAAGATGGTCACTACGTCGATCCTAGGGTTTTTGGATTGGAAAAAAGAGTTTCATGTACATGTGGATGCATCTTCTATAAAATTGGGAGTCATTTTAGCTCAGCTAGGTGAAGGGGAGATAGACCATGTGATTGTACTTGTGAGAAAGAAGTTATCCTTTATAGAACAAAACTATACTACCATAGAATGAGAATGGTTGGAAATGTTGTACGCCTTACAAAAATCTAGACATTACTTGCTTGGATATCACTTTAAGATGTATACAAACCATTCTACGCTGAGATACCTAGTTAAAAAGCCAGTGTTGGGGGGGATAATATGGAGATGGTTATTTTTGTTCCAATAATATGACTTTTAGGTGATTATGAAACCATGATAATTTAATTCAGGACCAAATCATTTATCGTGCATACTGACAGGAAAAATGCATGCAACTTGGACGATATCTTACCAGAGACACACACATTTGCAATTTAGATGGTGGATGACTATTTTGTAGACATAGTTCATTTTTTTAGCAAAGAAGTATGCCCCTCAAATTTTACAGTCACGGAAAAGAAGCAGCTAGTAATGAAGGCAATAGACTACCAGTTGATGGCATGAAATTTGTACAATCTAGGTGCA
>JASDQU010440091.1:4958-23476 GCA_032191745.1 Picea mariana | reverse complement strand
GTTGTTTCAGTGTGTCCTCTATTTTCTTTGCCTCTTCTAAATCTACTTTTAATAGGGAGAAGTCTTCATCAGGTTTTTTACCATTCATTTTAAAATGTATCAACAACTATTTTTGTTTTCTTTTCTTACATCTGAGTCTATCAATTTCTTCCAAAGAAATGATTAATTCACCTTCCATATCCACCACTGCTTCTTCATCATCCATGTCACCTTCTGTGAGTTTATCATCAAGATCTCCTATATCCATAAGCATAAATTCATTAACTTTGTCTTCACAGGATGAATCAATATCTAAGACTTCTAAGGAGTCATCTTTGTTTGCACACAAACTTTTCTTTTTACTATATTTCTTAAATTTGTATTTCTTTTCATCATTAGAGTTCTAGTCTTTTTGGTCCTTTTTCTTGTGGGGACACTTAGATACAAAATGGCGTATTTTACCACAGTTAAATCATTTGAAGGGCAACTTGCCTTGATATTTACTTGATCCTCTCTTTAACCTTCTCACAAATTTTGCTTCAATATCATCTAGCTCTGAATCAATATTCTTGTCTGCTTTAAAAGAAACCTCTCTAGTAATGGATTTATCTTTGCTAATTCTCATTTCATATGCAGTTAAGGTTTCTAGGAGTTGATCAATGGACAGAGTTTTAAGATCATTTAGTTCTTATATTGCAAAATTTTTTGGATAATTTATCAAGCAGGGATCTTAAAATCTTCTGAACTAAGAATGATTCTTCAAACTTCTCACCAAGACCCTTCATGGAATTCACAAGTTCTTCAACTCTTAAAAAATACCTGCTAACTGTTTCATCTTCATTCATCTTTAGCTGTTCAAATTTCAGTCTATATGTTTGAAGTTTGGCATCTTTTACTTTCTCATTTCCTTCATAACTGCTAATAAGTTTATCCCACATTTCTTTGGCAGTTTGAAGATGCATCACCTTTACAAAATTAGCTTCTACAAGTCCATTCAAGATAGCATTCATTCCCTTAGCATTAAATCTAAATTATAACTTATCATCCTTGGAAGCTAGCACAACAGGCTTTATGTATCCAATCTCTACTACATCCCAAACATCAGCACCTAAGGCCATTAGGTATGTTCTTATTCTAACCTTCTAGAAGGAAATATTTGTTCCATCAAACAGAGGAGGCTTAGTGGCTTAAGTCCCTTCATGACTTTCCATGTTTAAGATTACAGATCTACCTTTAGATAAAAGGAACCCACTCTAGTACCAATTGTTGAAATTACTAAGACAAATGAGAGGGGGGGGTGAATCAGTTGTTACTGTGCTTAAACAATTTTAAGTCTATTAAACCATTTTTAATCTTTCTTCAAGTGATCATCAATATTATACAACATATGGATAACATAAATAATGAGCATCAGTAACACATAAGATATACACAAAGACATATTTTCACAAGGAAACCCATAAAGGGAGAAAACCTCTTCTTCTTCGAAATGATAGGTAGTCTTTTAAGTTCTGTGCATCATCTATAATTGAGCACCATCTCAATGTGAGGCTACTACCTCTGTTTTACAACCACCGACTTATTTGAGAGCACTAACTCTCTGGTTTATCTAGCACCCTAGAAGGAAGCACCAATTGGATTTATAAAATCACCGACTTGTATATAGAAAACTCTGTGTTTTCCTGAGCACCACCCTGCCACCCTGATTTTCTATCTACAACTAGAAGAAATATTCAACTTCTAGTATTCAAGCACCAACTTGAACAATAGAGGACTATAGTCCTCCCTAGCACCACCCTACCTCCCTAATTATGAATACATGATTGAATAAGCAACAACACAGATATATCAATTCTTTGTTCCACAAATATTCTCTACTTCACTATTCTTCTGCTCTGTTCATACTTGACTTGACTTGTTGTCTCTCTTTATCTGGCCTTTCTTTGTTCTTCTCATGCTCTTTGATATCTGCACATTTTTTTCTCTTCTGCTATGTTCAACTTCTATTTCACATTTCTGAGTTTGATCTCACGCTATGTATCCCGTGGTTTTTCCTTTTTCCCAATTCAACATATTTTTCTCTTAGAACAACCAACCACTCCCAGTCACTTCATGTATATTTTATCTTCTTAAACCTTGGCAGTTACAACCCAAATCTTCCTTGGCAAAAACTTCTCAGCAACTAAATCGCCAACCGTCCATGAATCATGATTTAGTTCAACTAACTGAATTGTAACTGATCAATTACTCTTGAAGAGAAACAATAACCCTTCGATCATATTCCTGATTAACCTGCACCGTTGGATTACAAATGATGGGTCTTGTGCTTACTCCATATGCCCATTGGCTGTGACCATGGGCCTAATCAAAATGTCTTTCGCATTTCGCATTTCGACAATCCTGTGGTGAAGAGTCTTGAATATTCATGTTGTGATCGTTGAAAAGGAGCTTAGCTTGGTGCTAGCTCATCCCTCTCACATGACCACTGGCGGTGACCACACCCTATACCAAAAAGCGTTTTCATATTTCACGAACTTATGAACTTCATCGAGCCTGATCAACGGTTTAGATCTCCAATGATCTGACGGTCCATATCTCATTGTGATCTCACGTTTCAGGATTCCTGTGATGAAGGGTCTCGACACCCCAAGTTGTGATCCTTGAAATGGAGCTTAGCAATTATCTCCTTCCCTTAAGCCTTCAACGATGTTACCTTGTTTATGACCACAGGCCAGACCTTATCGTGATTTCGCATATCGCGAGTTGCAAGGTTAGAGCATTTCCTTCCTTTGACTTTCCAGTCATCGAAATGTTAATCCCTCGCCACATGTCCCTCTTGGATAAACAATCAAGATCTTATCGCGATTTCGCAACTTCACGAGCCTTCGTCATGCATGATCAATAGTCCACAATCTCCCTTTGATCAATGACTCGGATTAAGTCGTGTTTTCACATTTCACAATTTCATAGGATAGAGCACCTCCTTTCTTTGAATTTCCAGTCAACAAAATGCCAATCGCTCACCATGTGTCCTCTCCATCCAACATTCCACAACATACCTCGATCCAAAGGTCTAGATCAATTCTCAAGATTTCGCATATCGCAAGTTTCCACACCATGTTTCATTGACTCCTCCAATGTGCAGGTCAACGAAATTCTAGTTTCTTGCCACGTGTCCTTCTTGAAGATGGACAGTCCTTCTTCTTTCGAGATTTTGTAGGCCCGCTTCATCTTGCACGTAAATACTATGCTCCTTCTTATGAATCCAACGATGGTCAGCCTTCAGGCTCAGATCTGATGCCTGATATATATTCTCTTCTACTACGCGCTCCTCCTATCTGAATTCAGATCTGACGGTCATGGGGAATTCTAAATGGGATCCAATGATCACTATTGATCTTGTCATTTCCATGCCATTAACGTTGCGCTATTAATCGTGTTGATCTTTGCCATCAATGACATCACCATCAATGACAAACACGCATACTCTACCTCTGTCTTAAAACATACCAACAAAGAGGAATGCAAATGTACAGATGATAGCAGTCGAAGACCACAAAGAACTTCCTAAGGTATAAGAATTTATGTGCGGAGGGACGAGAACTAGATCTGATTCAACGAACCAAGGGAATAACATCCATTAGTGGGTAAGAAAAGAAAAATATCCTACTTTGTTGTTTGATCCTAGAAAGGAGAAAGAGACCTACCAAAAAGAAAGAAAAGAAGTGGTTGGAGAAGAATGGATATCATCAACTTGGAATGCGCCACCTTTGTACAATAGACCTCCAATATATGATATGCCTCTAGTCTATGACCACTCAGAGAAGAAAACTGAAAAGGTAAATACTTTGAAAATATTTTTAAGAAGTTCCTAATAATTAATGAAGGATGAATATACTTTAATTATTTTGCACAGAATGATTGATCATTGTGCATAAGAGAGAGATGTCTATCACACATAGAGCACTTAACTAGGTGCACCGGAAGAAGAGAACAAATAGGGAATTCAAACTTAATGCTTAGATAAGAGATTACGACATGGAAAATATCATTCTATATCTAGGTTCTATTATAAATGTTATCCCAAGGAAGACTTGGGATATTATGGGCCATCCAAAATTGATTTGGTCACTTATCTAGTTGAGACTAGTGAACCATAAGATTTTTCCATTTAGAAGGTTGACAAGGGTAAGTGTTAATATTGATGGAGTACGTAGTGTAGCAGACTTTGAAGTGATTGAAATTGTAAACTGGATTAGACCTTATCCAACATTGGGATTTCATTGGGAATTTCATAATCAGAGTATCATAGATCTATAAAGGTGAAAAATAGTGTTTGAAGTAGAAGACTTGAAGGTTATTGCGTCGTTAGATCCCACTGAAGGAAGAAGGTATGTAGAACCAGTAAAGAGAAAAGAACTTAATAAGATGTATAATATGACTACACTTTTGGATGATTATGTGAATCCTACAACTAAGGGTGTACTCAGTTGGAGGAGTATTAGTTCCCATGCATCAGAATCAAAAGAGGCTTTGGAGAATTGGCAGCCGAGACTAAATGAAGTATCGATAAGGAAATGTGCTCAGATTACTCATGGGCTACGATGGATTGGAACCAAAATATGTGAACCTCAAAAGTATGATGGAATAACTGATGTAGCTTCTTTTATAAGATAAATTGAATTGAATATAGTAGAACAATAGAGGTTATTATCTTTAGATGTTGTGCTAAAAGCGACCACTGTGAGATGGTGGGATACACATAAGGATGGAATAAGAGATTGGCAGCAGTGAAAAAGGTTATTACAAGTCATATTTGGAATGGAGAATGAAATTGTCATGTCAAAGTATAATAGATTAATTTTCCCAACAAATAATATTACAAAGTGTACCACGACGTGGAGATTAGTACCGAAACAAGAATGGACTCACTTGTTTGTGCATACTCTAGACACAATTCCAAAAACTTAGTACATTGAGATAAAAGTGCACAAAGGGACAAGATATTGGGAAGAGTTGACGAGGAAATTCAAGTTAACATTCAGTTTTGAAAATAATAATCCCTTGATTGACTCATCCTGGTAGGTTATCAAGAATAATATTTTTGTACCAGAGGACTTGATAGGGTATGTACCTTTGTATAAAGGGCCTAGGGTTCTTTCAATAGTTGAAGAAGTCTTGCACTGTTATAATGTGGTTGAAGAATACCAATATGAGGAAGAGCTAGGAAATGTGAAAATACTAGAAACTGAAGGGGAGCACGTAGTAGAGGGACTAGAGATGGAATCTGTGGTATATGCCAAGACTTTGAAGACACACAAAGTGAACATTGGAATGGAAGATAATCCCAAGTTCACAAACATAGGAGACTATTGGAGCGATGAGATAGTTGAAAATATTATCGACCAACTGCTCGAATACCAGGATCTGATTTCGACTACATTCTCATAGATGAAGGGAATTGTAGGAGAATTGGGAGAGATGAACATCTCGTTGAAGATGGATGTCAATCCCGTGGGACAGAGACCCTACAAAATTAACCCAAAATATAAGAAGAAGGTAAAATAAGAGATATAAAAGATGTTAGAGGCTATAATTATAGAACTTGTTGAAGAATCGAAATGGATTAGTCCATTGGTAGTTCAAGACAAGAAAACAAAAGGAATTAAGATATGTATAGATATGAGAAATGGTGCTTTGTTTAGATGATTCATTTCCTAAACCTTTTACAATGAAGTATTGGAGAATGTAGGGGGTCAGGAGGCTTACTCTTTCATGGATGGATTCTCAGGACACCACCAAAAAAGATTGTTCAAGAAGACTGATACAAGACGACCTTTGCAACAAAATGGGGTTTCTCCCAATATACAAGTATGTCATTTTGGTTGAAGAATGCACCATTGATATTTTCTAGAGTAGTTGTTGCAGCTTTCAAATAGTTCATTCCTAAGTTCTTAGAAGTGTTCTTAGATGAATAGACAATATTTAGTCTATTAAAAGATCATGTTGAACTTTTGCACTTAATGTTGGATAAGTGTAGGCAATACCAGATCTCATTGAATTTTAATAAATGTGTTTTTTGTGCATATTTTGGAATTTTTTTGGGCCATGTGGTGTCTAAACAGGGATTGATAATGGACCATGCAAAGATAGTTCTAATTTTTTATTTACCATCACCAACTTCGATGCGACAATTGAGATCCACATTAGGACATATAGGATATTATAGAAATTTCATTAGAGGATATGCGTAGATTACAATCCCTATGGAGAAGGTGATGGAGAAGGAAATTAAATTTTAGTGGAATGAGGAATGCCAACAGGGGTTGCACACGTTCAAGCAGAAGATGGTCACTGCGTCGATCCTAGTGTTTTTGGATTGGAAAAAAGAGTTTCATGTACATGTGGATGCATCTTCTATAAAATTGGGAGTCATTTTAGCTCATCCAGGTGAAGGGGAGATAGACCATTCGATTGTACTTGTGAGCAGGAAGTTATCATTTATAGAACAAAACTATACTACCATAGAACGAGAATGGTTGGAAATGTTGTATGCCTTGCAAAAATCTAGACATTACTTGCTTGGATATCACTTTAAGATGTATACAAACCATTCTACGCTGAGATACCTAGTTAAAAAGCCAGTGTTGGAGGGGATAATATGTAGATGGTTATTTTTGTTCCAATAATATGACTTTTAGGTGATTATGAAACCATGAGAATTTAATTCAGGACCAAATCATTTATCGTGCATATTGACAGGAAAAATGCATGCAACTTGGACGATATCTTACTAGAGACACACACATTTGCAATTTAGATGGTGGATGACTATTTTGTAGACATAGTTCATTTTTTTAGCACATGAGTATCCCCCTCAAATTTTACAGTCACGGAAAAGAAGTAGCTAGTAATGAAGGAAATATACTACCAGTTGATGGCATGACATTTGTACAATCTAGGTGCAGACGGTATTCTGTGATGCTATGTATTGGAGCGTGAAAGAGTATGATATTGTCAGAGGAACATGAAGAGGTGTTGATGTTTGAGTCTCTTAGGACTGAAACAACATCATCATGAGGATATGAATCCCCCTGTGTTTTTATAGAGGTGGTACTCCTCTTTGGCTGAAAGATATATTTGTGATATATTGGAGTAGGGAGAATGATAAACATCAAACCCTAGATCTTTATTTCCTGGATTTATACATAAAATGGTTCTTCAATAACCTGATCTAATATTTATGTGCAACAAGAAGTATTTTAACAATAAAAATATTGAAGGAGGGCTTTAATATCAGAATATATTTGTGCTCAACATCAAATATATACAAACTTCTTAATCACATGCAAATAGATTCATTTCTTCTTCTAAAAAAATAGGAGAGAATAATTTTATCATATCAAATAATTTTAAAATATTATTACTATTAATATCAAAAAGATAATTTCATAGGTCAATTTCAAATACCTTATACTCAAATCTCAAATTTACAAGATACAATCGAAATCAACCCCAAAGTAATTCTTTGTGGAGTTTTATTCATAAAATATGTTCTTCATTAAAAAATATCTAACAGTCTTATATATGATTGTAAATACTCCATTATCATATAATAAAATTATTTTGAAGAATACAAGAAGAACACTCAAGAACTCATCCGTGTGCTCAATTCAAAGACTCAAGCTTAAAGGTACGAGAAATGGTGTAGAAGAAGAAAAAGAGTGTAGAAGATGGAGATATCCTTTCGTTGATCAAAATATTTTTTTTATATTGATGGTTGTAACTTATTATTATGATCTTATGAACCTTCCCCTCTGATCATGGAATCCTTGATGAAGCCCTTTCTTTCCCTTTAAAAAATCAGATTTTCTAACTACTTGAGTAGTTAGGGATTTTCCCTTCTTGAATTTCCCGTACAATATTCTTCTTGAAACATTGGATTTAATTGATTCCACATTTAAGTGTTTTTAATGAGTTCACATCATTAACATCCTCGTCTTTAAAATGGGTTGCTTTTGTTTTTTAATAAAAGTTTTTATATAAACTTTTATTTAAAAAAAAAATCCTTTTAAAAGGGGGACTATGGTTTACTTTTTTGGATGGTATGTACAAATTTTCAACCATTTAAACCAATTTATATTTGATATCCATTGTATTATATTTCCAACGAGTCCTCTTGGGTGTGATTTCAATATCTGGATCTCAAGATATGGCCCCGTGAAGTTGAGTTGTCAAGCGGATCCAAAACTGACTATTATTTTAATTCATGGGAAAGGTATATCCAATTTAATCCCTTGAAACCTATAAAATAGATCGTATTCATCTAAATAAATTTCCAACAGTATAAAATTTTCATGATTACATCACCTGGAACTCAAGTTATGGCCTCTACAAAATCGTTTCTTAGCAGTCATTGATTGAGTTTGATGGGGAAATCTTAGCCCTTGGATTGAATTTCTCCCTCCTTTATTATAATTTCAACCTTTTTAAAAAAAATGATTATCCCACATGCATGGTATTATTTTATTTTGGAGAGTATATAATACAAAGTGTAATATAGACTTAGTAATAAATAAAGAAAGGAAGACCATGGAAGCCTGAGATTCGACCTTCCCTTAGAAAACTGATTAATAAATTAATATTTTAGATACCTAATCGACCTCCACCTCATGCCCAGTAAGAATGATGATTCATCCACTCAAATTTTGCCACATGTCATCACTTGGTAGGTCAATAATATACCACATGTAACAAAAATATCATGCCATGAGTCATCCAATAATAATGTGTCATGTGTCTACCAACAGTTAAGTGCCATGGCTTATCCCTCATACTTTACCATGTGTAAAAAATAGTGTTCTAACATGTGTCATAATTTCATTGATTGGTAATTGGAGTGTTCTCATTGGTTTATGTTTCATGTATGAAACTTAGGATAAGTGAGAAGAAGGGGACATGAAGTGAGATAAGGTGGAGAAATAAGGAGACAGAGAAATGAGGGTTTTTGGGTTCACGGGTTGGGGAGTGAATGAGGTGATGGGGCAAGAGAGTCTGTGAGTCCACCAACCAGATGAGGAGATGAGGGAATATTCCCATAAAAAAACTCATTGTGGAGAATAGTTGAGTGTTAAGTATGTGATGGGAGTGTAGGGATAAGGTGAGGGAAATGAAAATTTAAAATAATTCTAAGTGTTGGGAAAGGAGAAAGGAGGGGAAAGGGAAGTGAAAATAAGGAGTGTGGTGGGTGTAAGGAATATGGCTAGTTGGGGAGGTGAAGGAGGTATAAGGAATGAACTGGCCATGATGTACCAATAAAATCATGGGTCATGTACCCACTAAAGTTTCAAGAAGAAAACAAGGGTCTTGGGCCCGTGAAAAAATGAAGAAAACAAGGGTCTTGTGCCCAAAAATTTAAATGTAGTTTCAAGAGATTAGATTTATTCCGCATAGAAGAAGCACCCTTTTCCTTTTGAATGCAAGCCTTGATATCTTGAGAATACAAACTTAGATTTTGAATATGAAAAATGTGTGACAAAGTTAAGATTGAGGGATATGCCATGAACTTATAATCATTTAAAAAATTTCTTTTTATGATATCAATTTGTATTATTATTCCACGGGAGGGGAAATTTATATGACCAAATTGTGGTCAACAATTGGCTTCAACTGTGGGACAGTGACCCCCTGTGAGTTACTGAGAACCCAAAATATGAAAACCAACTGCCTTTTCCATTGGGATATGGAGTCATATTCAAGATAAATTCTTGCAATTTTTCTTCTTTCATGTAGTTATCTTCAGATATTATTTCAATATAATGATTGACTTATTAGGAAAAACTTTAACTAAAGAAGCAAATTGTGTACATACATGATCTACCTACCCTATCTTACCTGGAAGAAAGGGGCAGTTTTAGGTGTAGATAGATTTCCAATGGAGCCATTCAAACATCCAACTGATCTTTGGAATGAACTCCAAAATTGTGAAACATATTTGGGCTTGTACCAATGAATAAGGGGAACTCTCAATGTGTATTGGAGAAACAATGAACTAGATATGTTGAGAATACGATTGCATTTTTTCGTTAACAATGCTTTGGAACCATGTTTCAATGAAATAAACTATTGGTTTCTCAAAATTCCTTCTATCTTCAATTGGATGAGGAACTTCCAATACAAGAATACTTTCATGATTTTCCTCATTTCTGGCTGCATCCAAAATTCTTGATTCATTGACAATGTTTTGAAAGAATTCTTCCTTCATGGAATGGAAATATTTCTCATCATCATTCTCAATATTCATTTCTTTCACCAATTCTTCTTGTTTCCAATGTTCTTTAGGATTTTCATCATATGTTGCAAGGACGAAATATTCTTGTGCATTTGGTGGAGGCTCCTAAATTTAATTCCCAAATTTATTGCTCGAATAATATTCATATGGTTTATATGAAAGGAAAAAGTCTTCTTCTTGCAAATTATAATTCTTATTTTCATTTTCAGTCATATGAACTGATTGAGAAAAATATTCCAATATTTGATTAGACTCTTCTTCCAAGTCAGTCACTTCATTTTCTTGTGGCTATATAGGAAAGGGTGGGTGGGAATTAACATTGAAAGCATCAACAAAAATATATGAATGCACTGTTGGGATGAACTTTTCTAAAAACAAATTTTCTAACACGTCCCAATTGGTAATGGACTTAGGAAGTAATGAACTATACCATTCAAGAGCATCCCCTCACAGATCTTGTAAAAATAATATACATGTAACATTGTCCTCAGTGAGATTGAAATCATGACATATAATTTTGAAATTAAACAAGTGCTACTCTACATCTTCTGAAGTATCCCCATGTAGAAATTTTTTCAATAGAAATAACAAGCATTTGAAAATCTAATTCTGGTATATTTAAAGGATTTCCATGAAATCACCTCCTTCTTTGGGAATTTGTTCCTTTTGTTGAGTCTTGTAAAGCCATTGATGGGCTTGTTATAGAATTTAAAGGAGAATTGTGACATGAAATAAACTCCTTAGAGGAATCAAAATATATGTCTTCTTGGGATTTTTGAGTCTTTCCAATGGAGTTTCCAGAGAGTTCATTCTACCGTATAGTTTTTTCTTCTTGGGTCTTTTTGAGGTCATTGCAGCATATTTCAATAATATTTTTATAAACCACGTTCATCTAGAAAAAACAACAATCATCTTGAATCTTCTTTTCAAAACATTGAACCATCGATACTCTGGTTCCTAAATTTGATCTGAGGCAGGGCCTCAAATATCCCGAAAATAAATGGCTCCCCAGTGGAGTCACCAAAAATGTTGATGTTTGAGTCTGTTAGGACCGAAACAACAACCTCATGAGGATACAAATCCCCCTACATTTTTATAGAGGCGATACTTGACCTCTTTGGCTAAAAGATATATATGTGATATCTTGGATTAGGGAGAAGTATAAACAACAAACCCTAGATATTTATTGCTTGTATTTATACATAAAATGGTTCTTCAACAACCTGATCTAATCTTTATGTGCAACAAGAAGTCTTTTAACTGTAAAAAAATTGGAGGAGGGCTTCAATATTAGAATATATTTGTTCTCGACATCAAATATATACAACTTTCTTAATCACATACAAAAAAAAACATATCTTCTTCTAAAAAAATAAGAGAGAATAATTTGATCATCTCAAATAATTTTAAAATAATATTACTATTAATATCAAAAAGATAATTTGATAGGTCAATTTCAAATACCTTTTACTCAAAACTCAAAGTTACAATATACAATTGAAATCAACCTCTTATGTAATTCTTCGTGGGGTTTTATTCATGAAATATGTTCTTCATTACAAAATATCTGACAGTAATATATGACTGTAAATACTCCATGATCGTATAAGAAAAGTATTTTGAATAGTACAAGAATAACACTCAATAACTCAACCTTGTGCTCAATTCAGAGACTCAATCATAAAGCTATGATAAATGGTGAAGAAGAATAAAAAGACTGGAGAAGATGGAGATCTCTTTTTGTTGATCAAAATATTTGATACAAATTTATGGTTGTACCTTAGTCTTTTGATATACTACCCTTTCCCCTCTGATCATGGAATTCTTGATGAATCCCTTTGTTTCCCTTTCAAAAATCAGATTTTCTAACTACTTGAGTAGTTAGAGATTTTCCCTTCTTGAATTTACCATACAATATTATTCTTGAAACAAACTTAATTAATTCCACATTTAATTTTTTAATGAGTTCACATCATTAACATCCACATCTTTCAAATGGATCCCTTTGCGTTTTTAATAAAAATTTTTATATAAACCTTTATTTTCAAAATTTTAATTAATTTCCCTTTTAAAAGGGGAACTGTGTTTTAATTTTCTAGATGGGATGTCCAACTTTTCAACCATGGAAACCAATTTATATGTGATTTGAATTGTATTAGTTTTTCAAAGAGTCCTCATGGGTATGATTTAAATCTATGGATCTCATGATACAACCCCATGAAGTTGAGTTGTCAAGTGGATCCATCAAAAAAGAAGTTGACTGTTATTTTAATTTCTGGGAAAGATATCACCAATTTCATCCCTTGAAACCTGTAACATCATCTTCTTAGTCAAAATACCTTTCCAACGGTATAACATTTGCATGATTTCTTGGATATCACGTTATGTCCTCTGCAAAATTGCTTCTTAGCAGCCGTTGATTGAGTTTGATGGGGCAATATTTGCCCTTGAATTGAATTTCTCCCTCCTTTATTAGAATTTCAATCTCTTGTCCAAAAAATATTATCCCGCATGAATGGTATTATTTTAGTTTAGAGATTTTATAATACAAAGTGTAATATAGACATAGTAATAAATAAATAATGGAAGACTATGGAAGCTTTATATTTGACCTTCCATTAGAAAATTGATTAATAAATTAATATTTTAGATACCCAGTCAACCTCCACCTCATGCCCAATCAACATGATAAGTCAACCACTCAAATGTTGCCACATGTCATCACCTGGTATGTCAATAATATTCCACATGTAACCAATAAGATCATGCCATGTATCATCCAATAATAATATGCCACATGTATGCCAATATGATCATGCTATGTGTCATCCAATAATAACGTGCCACATGTTTTCCAGTAGTTAAGTAGCATGTGTTATCCCTCATAGGCTTCCACGTGTAGTAATCTTATTATATTCCATGTGTAACAAATAGTTTTCTAACATGTGTCATAATTTCATCGGTTGGTAATTAGAGTGTTCTCATTGGTTAATGTTTCATGTATGAAACTTAGGATAACTAAGAAGAAGGGGATGTAAAGTGAGGTAAGGTGGAGAAATAAGGAGGCAGAGAAAGGGGGGTTTTTAAGTTCATGGGTTGGAGGGTTGGAGAGTGATGGAGGTCAGGGGGTAAGGGATTCCATGAGTTCACCAACCCGACGAGGAGATGACGGAAGAGTCCCAAAAAAAAAATAAGTGTGGAGACTAGTGGAGTGGAGTGTTAAGTATGTGAGGGGAGTAGATGGATAAGGAGAGGGAAATGAAAATTTAAAATAATTCTAAGTGCTGGGAAAGGAGAAAGGAGGGGAAAGGGAAGTGGAAATAAGGAGTGTGGTGGGTGTAAGTAATATTATGGGTTGGGGAGGTGAGGGAGGTATAAGGAATGAACCCACCATGTTGTACCAAGAAAATCATGGGTCATGCACCCACTAAAGTTTCAAGAAGAAAACAAGGGTCTTTGGCTCGTGAAAAATTGAAGAAAATAAGGGTCTTGGGCCTGAAAATTTAAATGTAGTTTCAAGAGATTATCTTTATTCCACATGGAATAAGCATCCTTTTTTGCTTAAACATAAACCTGAATATCTTGATCATATGAAGTCGGATTTTGAATCTGAAAAATGTGTGACAAAGATGAGACTGAGGGTTACGCCATGAATGTATATTTGTTCAAAAAAAATATTTTGATATCGATTTTTATTTTATTCTAGGAGTGGGAAAATGTAGATGACCAAATTTTGGTCAACAAGGAGTTGCAGAAGGTCACTATGAAGGAAAGGAAATATCTCAAAATATTTTTCACACAGGACTATGGTGTCCTACCCTTCACAAAGATGCTAAGGAATTCTGCCAGAGTTGTGATTGTTTCAGAGACTTGGGAAACCTTCCAGGAGATGTGAAATTTCGTTAGTACCAAAATTAATGTTAAAAGCATTTGATAAATGGGAAATGGATTTTGTTGGGACGATTAACCCACTAGTGAAGAAATGGGGAGGTAGATACAACATTACTATGATAGACTACTTAACTAGAGGGTCCAAGAAAGAACTAGTTAGAGACTACAATGCGGTGACAACTCTGCAATTTTTTTTTGAAAATGTAGTTACAAGGTTTGTATGCCCAAGGATACTTATGAGTGATTAGGGAACTCATTTCCTGAATAAGAAGATAGTTGCATTAATAGAAGAGTTTCAAATTCATCATCGAAAGAGTACCCCATATCACCCTCAGGAAAATGGCATGGTAGAATTCTTCAATTTGATATTGGAACATGTGCTGACAAAAGTTTGTAATCTAAGTTGGGACTACTGGGACTTGAATATTCCAGCAATATTATCAGCATATAGAACTAAAAGAAAGAAGTTGACAAGACAAAATCCATTGAGTTTGTCATATGGACAAGAATTTGTTCTGCCTATGGAATTCATAATTCCGAGTTTATGCATTGTTGGATTGTTGCATTGATAGAACTTATATATTATGGCACAGTGGAGAAGATATTGTCATACCTAATGGAATTAGAAGAAAATAATTGTGTCATAGGTTTCCATCAATAATTGTAGAAAGTACACCAGAAATCTTGGCATGACAGACACATCAAGCAGAAGAAGTTCCAAAAGGGAGAGTTAGTGTTACTCTATGACAACACGTTTTTGTAGCACCCAAGGAAGTTCCAGATTGATTGGTTGGGGCCCTATGTGATCAGATTTTTGATAGAAGAAGGTGTTGTTCAGTTGGATAAACTAAATGGAGAGGTTGTGGAAGGACTGGTTAATGGTAGTCAACTTAAATTGTATAGGGGTATTCAATCTTCCACGCACTAGTCTAAGCATGCAAAATGTGTACCATAGTACTTGTATTATATAATATTATAGAAAGAAAAGGGAAAAGAAGAAAAAACAATAAAATATCAGGTAAAAGATAGAAATTTGTTAGGAAGCATAAAAATATTGTTCAAACAGTTAAACCAGAGAATATCGTAGAAAATAAGTAAATAGGAAGGAATCATGTGCGATAAGGAAGATTGGATTGCGATAGAAACATATGAAGAAAGAGGGAAAATTATTTAATAGCATCCATGATGGAACATGCATTTAAGAGCTAACATGACACCAAAGTAGTGGCGTCACATAGTAATAAATAGAAAACGATAAGAATATTTTGACAGGATGGAAAATCTAACGCATAATCCACCAAAGATATGAAGTTAATGGAGTGTTAATATAGGAAATTATTTATAAGGAAAGTGGATTAGATTGTAAGATCAGGAACGAATAAGTTTAGAAACAATTGGCAATATGTGATAAAAATTAGTTGAGGGGTCGAAGGGGAAACTTTTTGTGTCTCTTGAAATTTCATAGGGAGAAGTAACAATAGTGATTCAAGTGAATGCATAGTAGAGCCAAGTAATAAAGTTTGAATAGAATATTTGTAGAGAGCTATAGCACCACCCAAAGCAGCAGTGGCATCAACATCAACACCAAATAAACAATGCACTAACCCATTGGTAGTACCGATACAAGCAGAGAATCCAGGAGCATCAACATCAGAGCCGAGTTTGGCCACCTTTCTAATGGATTACATGCAACCAAGGAATTCATCAGCAAAGTTAGTCAACTTACATAAGGAAGAAAAGTATTCACTCGTGGAGCTAGAAATTCCACCATGAGTCATAATTGAAGGAGACATGTTAGGTATGGTGTCGAGTCTAAAGTTTGTAGATGAAAAACTGTCAGATGAGAACAATTTCCTAGACTTAGCCCCAAACAAATATTTGAGGGCATTCATCGATCTAGAGACATATTTTATGAAAGTTGAGCCAAAGACATGGGAAGCATGATTAGATAAGTTAGGAATCCTAAACTTGTTACAAATCCCACATTTTGGTAGGAGAAACGAGATAAATTCATATGTCAATATGTTATTAAGCTGTGTCCATGGCGAATACCTCTATCTAGACATAATTGTGTTCATCAATATCAAGTTGGTCGCGAGGATCACAGGGTTTCCAATGGAAGGAGAGGGCCCATCACCACTATTTTTAGATAAGTCAAACAAGAAAGTGCTATAAAAAATGATGAAATATAATTTTGCATAAGGAAAGATAGTTAGACAATAATATTTCATTCTACATCTACAAGGAAGTTATTCAGACAAGTATCTAGATTACACCATGGATAACACCACAGGTGGTAGAATCATACAAGCCAGTTGTGTGATTTAAGGTAGGGTCCCATCACATGTATATCCAAGTGAAGAAGGGCCCAAGTCAGGAATGACTTCCCACATGATACGGGGTAACATAGGAAGATGTGGGACACATCATGGAAGATTGGGATGATGATTGGAAGATCCCAACGATAGAGACAAAGAAACCAGAGAATAAAAACCTCAGGGTAGAAGAAATAGATGATGAAGAAGAAGGAGAATGGGAAGGAAAAGGAAACAACGTAGAAGGAAAAACACAATAGACAGTATCACGTCCGAGAGAGAAGAGAAAAGAAGTCAACATGGGGAACACAACCCCACAGTGCAAGAAAAGGAAAGTTGTAAAGGAAACAACCATTCAAACACTCACTTTTATGAATTGGAAAATATTGCATATCAAGTTAAGAAAGAAACAAATGAATCTTTTGAGCACACGACACCAAGACAAGAAGAAATGCATTCGAATATGAAAGCGCATATTGTCACACTACGATAATTTTTGGAAACAACAAGACTAGCACCGCTCAACATAGGAGCACAAGCGCAGATGGAGAAGACAATGTAGACAAAAGAGACACAACCGACGACATCCCACCTACTGACAAAAAGAGAACATCGAGTAATGAAGATAACAACAGGGGCCTTAAAGTTCCCCACAATTAAATACAAGGAGAAAGAAAATACATTGAGTCATATTGTCTTAATATTATCTCAATTGCCTATAGAAGTGTTATATGGGTTGAAGATGAGCATGATGGAGGAAATTCAAGTGTGCCCAGTGTCAACCTCGATGGAGTTAACAAAGGCAGTGGTAGAAAAGGATGTGATGCAAGCATAATTTGATCAACTTATATTGGAACGAGACATGGTTGCGCAATGGATAGAGAGGATAAAACAAGAAGTCCAAGAGGTTTATAACATTATTACAGAAGTACCTTGGGAAGAAGATGCCCCATTGGAAGAACAGGTGACAAAGATTAGAAAAGTTAGGCAGGGCTTCTGCACCAAGAACAATGACTTAGACTCACGACAATTATCAAGCACTCCCCCGGAGGAAAGGGAGAAAAGAGAGAATATGGTGACAAAAACTATATAGAGAATCAAAATTCTATAAGTAGAATGTGTAAACCTTTACACAAAAATCATGGGAGTATGGACACAGTTGACGAAATATGCACAACTATAGGAACTTGGCCAAAAGTTACAAGGCACACATGATAAGGCACATAAGTGTAAGGAAATAAGGAGTACATTACCACTTGCAGAAATGGTAACAACAATGGTCAATAAAAGAAAACTCTATTCAGAAATGAATCAGATTAGGGTGGAGCAACAAGCTCGTTCTTATAAGATTGAGAAATTACAAGAAGAATCCTACAAGATCACAACTTAATTAGCAACTACTCAAGGTATGGTCAAGAAGGCAGCGCAGGAAAGTGTTGAAAAAGTGAAAACTCACATCACTGCAAATACGACCGAACATATTATGCAATAGGAAACACAATTCAAAGAAAAAGTTGCAACAACTAGATATACATTACAAAATTTTTTGGTGACATGGAAGCAGGCCTGAAGTGGCTCGGTATGAGCCACAGGTGAGTGTTGGGAGCCTGCAGCAGCAAGATATTTTGGATAAGTATTGGGAATCGTGTAGAAGTGGATCAAATGACATTTTGGCTAAGGAGAAGCATGCGTGGAAGGAATATAGCACATTTTTAGGAGTCATCGCGCAAAAGGCGGAAGTTAGTTAAGAGTTTTGAGACATGTTTTCCACTTTGTAACCACATTGTAACAGGATTAGACCTAATGAAATACTATAAATATGTAATGGGTTTTTTAGGGTAGAGTAGCTTTTTGTTAGCGAATAATTTGATGGATAGATCGTAAGTCAAGTCTTGTTTTGGTAATTTGTTGAGTATGAGCTAAGTTCAAGATCAATGGAGAGGTATGTGTGCACTACAACATAGAACAACTTGGAAAGGTTTGGGTTTTTATTGAAGATATTTGTATGAGTGCAGTGCACATGAATGTAATAAAGACTATAA
>JASDQU010440090.1:67884-80653 GCA_032191745.1 Picea mariana | reverse complement strand
TTGATGATGTTTTCCCGTACATGGTGTTTTTGTCTTCATCACAATATTGCTACACTCAATATATATATGCAAACACAAGCATATAGAAACTCAATCAAATTAATCAAATAAGAAATTCACATTCAAATCAAGGTACTCACCCATATCATTCCAACTTCATAACCATCATCATATTGAGCTATGTATTTGCAATAGATTTTTTTGTACGTGTCAAGTCTACTAGTTAATAAGGTGCACTCTTGCTTGAACGCGACACCCTCCAATTTCTAAGTCTAAGTTAAAATTGTTGGATCTTATTGTCAAAGGGTGGATTTGCAAGAAACCTTATTTTTTGTCTAGTCAATCACACTTTATCAAGACTTACTTGCACAAGGAGGCCTCATCCAGTATTTCAATGGCTCAAATTCAAGAATTATTAGAGTTACTGAACACTCTAATACTCACTATTGTAGACAACACAATCACAATCCACAAATGAAATCTTCAACCTATTCTAACTTCTTTGCAAGTTTCACAAGACAAAGTTGAACTTATTTAGACTTAGTGACAACTCCAACATGATGAAATACAACTCAAGAGTCAACAACTTTTACAATATTCTAAACTAGTCTTTGTTAAGAAAAATCCTTTATTCTTTGATGTCCATCAATTTCAAATTCTAGATTCTAATTAGTAGTCAACATAGGATCAACACAATAATGCAACTAAAGATGAAGATTCAAGTGAATATGAAGTTTTACATGAACCTAAATTTTAAGAGTCATTTGTTGACAACCTTTCAATGGTGCAACAGCATAAGGTAAACCAAATTCCATAGATTTTCAAGCAATAGATTCAGAATAATATTTCCAAGNCAAAGGGTGGATTTGAAAGAAACCTTATTTTTTGTCTAGTCAATCACACTTTATCAAGACTTACCTGCACAAGGAGGCCTCATCCAGTATTTCAATGGCTCAAATTCAAGAATTATTAGAGTTACTGAACACTCTAATACTCACTATTGTAGACAACACAATCACAATCCACAAATGAACTCTTCAATCTATTCCAACTTCTTTGCAAGTTTCACAAGCCAAAGTTGAACTTCTTTAGACTTAGTGACAACTCCAACATGATGAAATACAACTCAAGAGTTAACAACTTTTACAATATTCTAAACTAGTCTTTGTTTAGAAAAATCCTTTATTCTTTGATGTCCATCAATTTCAAATTCTAGATTCCAATTAGTAGTCAACACAGGATCAACACAATAATGCAACTAAAGATGAAGATTCAAGTGAAGATGAAGTTTTACATGAACCTGAATTTTAAGAGTCATTTGTCGAAAACCTTTCAATGGTGCAACAACATAAGGTAAACCAAATTCCATAGATTTTCAAGCAATAGATTCAGAATAATATTTCAAATCCTATCATCAGACCTTGGGAAGAAATCCACAACAACAAATACATAATAGGACTAAGATATGATAAGGAAGTTTCCTTTCATATTCTCGACAATTCTAGACCAATCCACTTCCAAAGTGTAGGATTCCTTCAAGGAGATTCCATTTCACCTATTGCAGTTCAACATCAGAATGTTAAGTGCCAAAATTGTCATCGAGTTGGTTACATGAAGAATTGGTGTTTTGATTTCCATCCTTGTCTTCATTGTGGGAAGAAAAATCATCATTTAGATAGATGTAAAAAGATGAAGAAATCTAAAACGGAAACAATTAATTAATGGTTGGATTAGTTCTTGGCGATCGTTGGTTTTGATCTTCTTCTTCTTGGGCTGAACCAGGTTCTAATATCAAACAAGCTTCCAACAAAACCCTCAAAACTATCAGTCCTCCTGGTAAACCAAAAGGCAACGTCGCGCACATGGTGCACAATGCAGTCTCACCCAAAATAGCTTTTATGGGGGGATGCAATACTCAGGTGTTTATGGTCTATGAATGAGTGGGGATTGTGATTGGGTTCTTCCTTCCTTATGCATTATCTTTGTTAATCCTTCATCTACTTCTATTATTTATTCATCTTTAAACCTATGCATGCATGTCAATATAGCTACTTTAACCATTCACTCTTAAGCTAATGATCAACAAAAAGAAAAACAGTAATTAACAATCACACAAAACACAAGGTTTACCATGGTTCACCCCCTCTTGCATCTACGTCCACAAAGATATGGCTTCGCTTCTCTTTTATTGATTCTGCTGTAAAATCTCGCGCTGCGTGCATTACATCTTCAATAATACAATAAAAAAGAGGGTAAGAACCCTCTGCGAGGCTGACTAGATCACACCGGGCTCCTCAACATGTGACCTAACCCTCAAAGACTAAGTTATTTGACTCTTCTACAAGACTTATTACAATCAGTATCGTTCCAACCAATTAACTCTCAATTCTTAACTGACATCTCCCTCACCTAGACCTATTAGGTCCTTATTTATACTACTTTATAGGCTTATAGTCATTACAATATTTGTCAAAAACCCTAAAGCTATCATGGTTAGGCTTATCTGCCTACGTGCCATGTTACTTTTCGTCCTGCATGCTGCTTTTCCTTCTTTTTCTGCATGCTTCTTTCTTACCACCTATTGTGCGCGCTCCAAAATTAGGTCTTTCTTTCCAAAAATAGGTCTTTCCCAAAAAAGATCTTTCTCCCAAACATAGGCCTGCACCAAAAATAGACTTCCTTCTCAAAAATAGCCCTGCACCCAAAATAGACTTCCTTCTCAAAATAGGCCTAAGCTCAACAGGCCCCCAAGATTGACATGTGGTTCATCCCGAGCCACTTAGGTGGTGCACGCTCCATGTACAACCTTTTCCAAGCTGTGGAACTTCTTTGCTAGTTCCTTTCCTTTTTCCTTCACCTGCACAGCTTTGTCTATTAGCGCCTTGACTATCTGCGATGTTATCTGTTCCTGTAGTAGTGTTGCGCTCTCTAAATGTGCCTGTGACATGCTTGTCTTCTCTTCCTCCAGGGTCACAATCATATGTGTTGCTTGTTCCTGGAGGGGCTCTAATTGGGATTGTCTTTCTTGCTTATCCGTATACGTTGTCTTTAACTTTGTCTACAAAGTCTTCATTTCCTGAGTGCCCTTCAAGCGCTCGATAATACTCATTGTTTTCTGCCCTTTTTTTGACTCCTGTATGGAAGCGCTAATTTTCTCCTCTTGTTGGTCCAACTATTGGACCTTTTCATCCTCTTCCAAAATGGTCCAAATCTGCTCAGTTCTATCGAACATTTCTATGAATTCCCTTGCTTC
Organism: Picea mariana; assembly: GCA_032191745.1. NCBI lineage: Eukaryota > Viridiplantae > Streptophyta > Pinopsida > Pinales > Pinaceae > Picea > Picea mariana. The sequence goes on along the minus strand of JASDQU010440090.1, from coordinate 77,400 downwards.
CTTTTCCATATCCACTATCTAGAGTGTGGATTGTTGTTCTCTCTATTCTCGAACCTCAGGAGGAGTCATAGGATTAAGTTTTTCTTTTATCTCCTTGATTTCTTGCCTATATTCCTCAATCGTCCGTGAAATGATTTTTATCTTTTCTTTTGCACTCCTCTCTAGTGCTTGCATACTATCTGGGATGTGGTCATATACCATTGTTATCCACTTCTCTATCTTGTCAGTTCATTCTTTCTCCTCCTCTTTCTCTGAGGTCAATTGGTTGCAGGTGATTTGTAACATTTTGGTGACTCCCCTACCCACCTCCAATTTAGTGGAATCCACGTGGACTCTGGATTGTACTTCTTGCATTATACTAGAATGGAGTCCATATAATGCCTTGGTGGGTATTTGTGCCATGACTACCTCAAAATGGTCAATTTCCCCCATGGGTTTCTACGTAGTCTCTTGATCCATTTTGACCATTTGTCGTGTGATTGTGAATGTGTCCCTGCCTTGCACTACTAGCTGAACTATCTCCTCTCCTTTTTGTGCAGGGGGTCATTGTGTCTTTTCATGTTGCTGTGTTGTGGCCTGTGGTATTGCATGACTCTATAATTGTTGTAGATTTTCATGGACTTCAGTGAGTTTTTCCATAATATCTTCTCTTTGTGCAACTGCCACGCGGACCACCTCTTCCCCCCTGTCCTGGACCTTATCTGCGATGAAATTAGCATCATCCTTTGTCAAGGTGATGACTGGGTCTTCCATGGTATACTTCCTCTTTTGCGTGTCTCTTCTACCTGGACTGTCTTCCTTTTTGTCTATGAGGGCTACGCCCCAATCGTTGTAACATGTACCCTTTCCTCTCCAGCCTGAGATGTGTCCCCCTTTTTGGAATCATGTTGATTGTTTGTCTTGGTCTCTGTTGTTGTCCTCCTTAGTCTTTTTGGAACTGCGCTGCTTCTCGACACCTGATTCCTCGCTGTAACCTTCCTATTTTTATTAGCTTGGTTGTTTTTTTTTTGCTGAGGGACCTACTTCCGCCTTCCCCTTGGGATTGGTGGATTTCATTGCGACTGGATTTGTTGCTCATTTTTCTACTGGAATCTTCCACTGTGCTAGCTAGTCTATGATTATCCAATCAATTTCTTCCTTTGTGACACATTATTTCATCTCCAGCCATGTCTTCTTTGGATCCCTTGCATCCTAGATCCACATGTGGTGCCTGGATGCCTTAAACCTAGCTATCCCTTCAGTTTCCTGGATTACCTCCACAGGAATGCGCCACACATTGGCTGTGCGTTGTTGTATTTATTCAAGCAGCATCACAAATACTATGTTATTTTCCTGCCAATTTTTATTGTCCTTGGCCTGCCATAGGGACTCATATCTGGTCGCATGGCACTTTCCTTTCCTATCCAGAAAGGCTGAAAACTTTGGCTCCTGCCATCCTGCTAAAGCTATGAGAATGATGAGCCAAGAATAATGGAACTCGGTGCCATTATCCTACACATCTCTACAATCAATAACAGTTTGGTTCAAGAGGTACGGCACCCAACTAAACATTACTCCCTTTGTGCACTGCGCAACTACTGTGATGAATCCTGTTGGAGCCTCTTCTTTCCTGCACTTTCTCAGCATCTTGCAAGCCATGAGCTTGCTGGCGAAACTTATCGCATTTTCATTGATATCTTTGAGCACAATGCCCTTGTTTTCCCTGCTAGTGCCAAATTATGATTTTACCAGCTCATGGATCTCCTTCTCGTGCACCTTGTTGTCCAAGTACTCCTCTGGTTGTGCACCTACTGTAGGTAATCCCGTAATCTATACCGGCCTATACAAAGGATGTCACCATGTACCCGTGATAACAATTGTTTGACACAAAGCNCTACAACCTCGTTATCCACTGCACTAGATCCATTATTGGTTTTCCTAGGGGTCCAATTTCCTTGTATGTTTTCTAGGTAGGCTTCCTCGGCCAAATATAGGAATTTGGTGGCATCACGCACATCGTCGTCTGAGTATCTAAGTTTTGGTACTTTTCTGAGCACGTTGTCCACATTGACCACTACATCTTGGAGGTATGGAGGTGTAATGTCTGTGGTGTCCTGCACATTTATTTTCTTCCCAAAAATGGATTGGCCTACCTATGCTATTTCTACATCATCTTCTTCCCCTTCAGAGTCTGACTGGTTGGTGATGTCCTCGACCAACACTTCCTCTTCATCGCGACCATGTTGTTGACCCATCATTTCATCAAGTTTCTTTGGTGTTTTGAGATTAGGGTTTGGAATATCATTTGGGGTCCCAGAACTATGCCCTACTTCCCCTTGTGTCGTTGTCAATGTTTCCTCCTCAACTTCTGTTGGGATTATTGACTTTGTATTAGAAGTAGTGACATATTCAAGCTCGACGACATTCTCAAGCTCCCTCGTCCTTTCCTTCTACCTTTGGCCCTGTCGGGTAACTCGTACGTATTGGTCTGGGGCACCAAACTTTGGTGTTGTCATCTTTTATCCGATTCAAACCTTCGCTCTTTTCTCCACACAATTATATCTAGGGCACACACTTGTATCTTTCTCTTTTCTCCAAAATCACTAAGTGTTGAACTAACATGTGCTTTCTGCACTTTATAGACCCGGTCGTAAGTGTTTTCCACTTTTTTCGTGCATTTGCACCGAGTGCAATTTTTCCAATGCATTGTATTTCTATGTTGTTGCAGTAATTGTTGCACGTGACTTTTTTCCCACTTTCCCATTGTTCAGTCAACTTCTACCTCTTTTTGTGTTTTTCTTCTTTTTCTATTTTTGTATTCCTTTTTCTTCTTTTTCCCCTTTTTATTTATTTTTATCAGTTTTCTTTCCTATTATCTACTATAGTACACTATATACATGACTTTCTTACTGCACTGTAACTTTTAAGAGTTAGTAGTTTGATTGTCCCTGTATAGTTTCAGTCGACTATCGTTGACCATTCCTTTTAGTTATGTTCCTCCTAAGTCCTTTAGCTGCACATATCCCCCATATGTGACAATATTTACTTCATATGGCCCTAGCCAATGCATTCTAAACTTACTAATGTGTTGCAAAAATGTGTTGTCATAGAGAAGAACTAAGTCTCCCTCCTTAAAGCTTTTCTTTTTCATATGTTTGTCATGCCAGGATTTGTCCCTTTCTTTCTGTACTTCCTGGTGAAATCCTGCAAGAATATTTTCCTATTCCATTTCCATTAATTGACTTAACCTCTCCTATACTGCGCCTCTTTCTGTCATGTTGGTAATTATTTCTATGCGCAGACTAGGTACTATAAATTCTAATGGCACCACTACTTCGTGTCCATAGACCCGTATGAATGGTGTCTGTCCTGCCAACCTCTTGCATGTGGTCCTGTATTTCCATAATGCTATTGGTATTTTCAAGTCCCAATCATCCATGTTAACAATGCAGATCTTAGTCAAATCATTTTCCAAAATCTTATTGAAAGATTATACTATCCCATTTGCTTAAGGATGATATGGTGTACTCTTCTAGTGATAGAATTCAAACTCCTCAGTCATAACCTTGACGATATTATTAATAAAATGTGTTCCTTGGTCACTCATCAAAATCCTAGGACATCCAAATCTGGTGATCACTTTCTCAAATAAGAAGCGTGTTGTTGTCTTTGCGCTACAATATTTGACTAGTGATGCTTCTTCCCATCTTGTTAAGTATTCAACCACAGTAATGATATATCTAGATCTTGACCTTTTTGTTGGTGGATTAATAGGTCCAACAAAATATATTTCTTATTTGACAAATACCTCCAGAGTTACTTGTGGTCATAGGGGCATCTCATATCTTCTGTTGGGTTTGCCAACCCTCTGACAGAAATCACAGTTATGAAAATATTCCTTGGAATATTTATGAACTGTTGGCCACCATAATCATGTGTGAAATACCTTCTGCATGGTATCTTTTCCTGCATAGTGTCCTCCAGCTATACCTTCATGAGCTTCTACTAAAATCCTGGGTCGTTCATGTTCCAATACACACCTTCTCAAAATGCTATATGCACCCATCTTGTATAAATGACCTGCAACGAGTTGATAGTTTGTAGCTATGACTACCAGGTTTTTCTTCTGCACAATGCTAAATTCCTTTGGCGCAACTCATGTACTTAAGTATTCAATAATATCAATGAAGTATTCATCAACTACTTGTACTGAAAATAACTATGCATCAGGGAAGTTGTCTTCCAAGTTAGTAGGTTCTTCTTTATTGGTTATTCTTGATAGGTGATCAAGTCCTGCATTCAGCTTCCCTGGTTTGACTATCACTTCAAAATCAAATTATTGGAATAATAATAATAGCCATCTACAAATCCTACCCCCCAACACTAGCTTGTTGACTAGATATTTGAGGGATGAATGGTCTGTGAACATTTTAAAGTGTTTACCCAGTAAATACTGCTTGAATTTCTGAAGTGCATATACCATGGCTAGGCCTTCTCTTTCTGTGGTGTTGTATTTCTTCTTAGATTCTGAAAACTTTCTTCTTGCAAAGGATATAGGATGGTTTAAGTCCCCTACTCCTGGGTGTGCCAAAATTGCTCCAAGTGTTATGAATGATGCATCTACATGCACATGAAATGTCTTTTCCCAATATGGAAATACTAATATAGGTGTTGTCACCATCTTTTCCTTTAGAGTGTCCAATCCTTGCTAACAGTCCTCATTCCACTGAAATCTGGTGTCCTTCTCTAACAGTTTTTCCACTGGTGTATTAATATGCGCATACGCCTTTATAAATTTCCTGTAATAGCCTGTATGTCCTAGTGTTTCTCTTAACTGGCACACTGACTTTGGTGGTGGTAAATTCACAATGACTGCAATCTTAGCAGGGTTAACCAATAAACCTTGTTTACACACTATATGTCCTAGCAATATCCCAAAAGGTGTACCAAAAATCCATTTCTTAATGTTTAATGATATCTGACATTTCCTGCATATTTCCAACATTAGTCTTAACACTTCTACATGGTCCTTCAAAAGACTATATACAGTCCAATCATCCAAATATACTTCTATAAAATAATGTATGAATTCCTTAAAAACAGCTATGACTACCCTTGAAAAGATAGCTGGTGAATTCTTCAATCCAAAGGGCTTGACTGTATATTTCTAGGATCCCCATTGTATAGAAAAAGTAGTCTTAGACCTATCCTTTGGAGATATTTTGATATGATGGTAACTTGATAATCCATCTGTGAATGAATATTCTTCCTGGCCTCCCACATTCTCTGAGACCTCATCTATAAAAGGGGTAGGGAAAGGGTCATGTAAGCAAGAATAATTGATTTTCCTCAGATCTACACAAATCCTTATCCCCCCTTGATTATTTTCTTGGACTACCATGGGACTAATCCATTCAGATTCCTCTACTGGTTCTATAATGCCAGCTTCCAACATTCAGTCAATTTTTTCTTTCACTTTCTGCTTATACATTGGATTCAGTCTGTAAGGTCTTTGTGTGACAGGTCTAGCCTAAGGTTTGAGGGGTATCTTCATCTCATCTAGCTCCCATACTATGCCGTTCATTTCTAAAAAGGTCGTTGGAAACATGTCATTGTATTCACACAGTAACTCTGTTATTATTTCTATTGTTTGCTCATCCCAATAGTCTCTAATACTTGCCATTTTAGGGTTGTCATTCATCCCAATGTTGACTTTCTTAACTTTGATTGGTGCAAAAAATGCCTTTGACTCAAGAGATGGACCTTCCACCTCTTTCTCTCCTTCAATCTATGTAATTTGAATGTTGTGTGGATCATCTTCATCGGGTGCTTCCTCTTCGACATGATAACATGAGAGTAACTCTTTGACTGTTTGTTTGTTCTGCTTTTGATATTCTGTTATGATTTCAACCTCTGGTTCATACAAAAATATCACTCCCCATATCAACTTCAACGCTGAATCAATGTTGGGGTTCTCATGCTCGAATGAAAAGGTTACTACAAAGTTTTGTTGTAATCCTGTCCATTCTATAGTGCCTCTGCGCATCTCTTCTTCTATGTACCAGTTCCCTGGAATCCCTTCCAATGTATGAATAAAGTGATGAGGCCATTCCTCTAGTGGTGTTATCCTCCATTGTGTTCTGCACCTCTCAAAGTGTTCCTCTAGTGTTTCTTTCTCATCGTACTTATGCATTTTATTGCTCCCCTGTTTTGCGCCAAATCTAATGCGCAGTAGTCATTTACACTGATACCAGTCCTGAATTGTTTCTTTGTGCACACCCCACCATCTTGTAGGTGTTTCCTTGAGTCCAATATCTAGGGCTAAGATCCTCTAATTTTCTAACACTTCATCTTCATATTTTGTCAATAATTCCTTTAAGTCATTTAGCCCATGAAAATTAGGAGGTTCTCTTATCTCTGTACCAACCCATCTTACCACGTAGTCGATTCTGTTAACTCCCAAAATGAAACCATTCTTTCGGTTGAGTTTTGTAGTGGATATCATGGCTTTTGGTAGTGTCTTCAAGTTACTTTTTAGTTTTTATGGCTGAGAAAATTTTTGGTTTTGGTTTGTCCTAGAAAATAATTGACCCATAAAGTCTTCTTTTTTCAAAAGTGTCATTTTTCACTTTCCACAGCTAACGTGTTTTCAAAGGTTCATTGTGCGCTGTGGAAAGTGCCCACTTTTGACAGTTAAGGAGCTATTTTCATCAGTTGACGCGCTGTTGAAAGTGACAAATCTTAAAAGGTTTGACAATCAGTCACGGGTGGCGCGTTGTGGAAAGTACATGCTTTCCACAGCTAAGGAGCGGTTTCAATTGATATGGCGCGCTGTTGAAAGTAATTACTTTCCGCAGCTAAGGAGTATCTTCTACAAAGCGGTGCGTTGTGGAAAGTACATACTTTCCGCAGCTAACAGGTGTTTTCAAAGGGGTCGCACGCTGGTGAAAGTGGCAAGCGAGCATTTGATAGAGGCATTTTCCACGGGCCATTGCTGCACGATGCGGGAATCACGTGCGTGATATCCACGTATGACAGAAATGATGATGTGATCACCCCCATGTCAGAGTAAATCCAAGGCATGCGTTGATAGGAGTGGGAAATCATAGAAACTCGATCATGCATGTCAGGATATGACTGTAATTTGAATTCATTCCAGAACCCACGCTCAGCGCTCATCACATCCGGAATGGCAAGTTCGGGTTCGACGACGTTGGTACAGAGGAGGTACCGCCGGCCTAACACCATCAAATCAAACAGAGGGTTCATATCAAAAATCGTTTCCAAAACACTGTTGAAGTTTTCATTTGATTCAAAACAGAGCCGGAGCCCGAACTGCTTTCAACAGCGCCGAACCTCAGCTTGACTAGGCAGTTACAGGGATTACATTTGTCAAGTTTTTGAGCTGCAGAATGGTGAGAAAATGCAGTGGCACTTTACTCAAGCGAGAATTGGATAACTTATCCTTTTTGCAATCACATCCCGAGGTCCAGAGGCATTTCACCAATGCAGGATGTATGGAATTTGTAGAAAGGTTACAAGTCGGGTGCCATCAAGCCACAGCTAAAGCCTTCACCCAAAATTTTGATGGCAATAAAGCACGCGTCGGCTCTGTGGAAATTAAAGTGGATAAGGCTGTCATTGCCGCAGCTACAGGATTGCCAAGAACTGGTTAGAGCTGGTTTAAAACCACGACTCCTAAAAACTTGGATTTCAGGGTCTATTTGAAAGATGGGTACAGACACAAAGCTTGGAGAAAAGGTATGATTGTTTCATATCTGGATGAAGAATGGCAAGAATTATTCAAAGGCATACAATTATACATTACATCAGAGGGAAGATATGATAAATTGATGATATATCACTTTAAGATATTAGATCACTTCACAGGTAAGACCCCCATCAATTTGCCTTATTTCTTGTATCACAGTTTGACTAAAGTATGCAAGAGGATTAAAGCTCAACCCTTGAGCGTGAAAACTACTTTATGTCACCCTGGCCTCATAAAATTGATCATCCTGCAAGAATTGAAGCAACAGGAGAGGAGCTGGGAGCACTTTCTGTTCTGGGAATGTTTTGAAACCCAGAATCAGATTGCAAATGAGCAAATGGCAGGTTCAAAGAAGCAATTGTCTCCTCAGAGTAGCTCAAGGAGAAGAAGGGCCTTGCCAGGACCATCAGAAGACAGATTTTCTGGAATAAAGAATCACAGGCTGAAGAGAAAATTGAACTTTGAACAGACTACAGAGCAGACTACACAGCAAAATACAAGGCATCCTACACAACAGAGTACTGGGAAGAACATCCTTAATTTGCCATACTCATATTCAGAATCTGAGCAGAAAGATTAGTGCCCTGCCATCAAGAGTTCTGAGCAATCAGCAGAATGTGCTTAGAACTATGAAACTTTAAATCATACAGAGCAGGGAGAATCATCAAAAAACCCTAGATCAAATAAATCTCAGAAAATCAAACATCTCAAGGAGGTAATTGCCCAGCAGGAGGTCTTGGAGCGGGTGATAAAGGATAGATATAAAAAGTTATCTGATAACTTTTCCAAGACAAACGCAGCATTTGAAAGATTGGCCAAGGAGAGTGTCAGAGAGAAGAAGAGGAAGACTAAACTCGCCAAAGACTGCAACAGCCTGCGGTGTCTTACCAAGCTCCTCAAGAAGCAAATCAGGGGGTTGAAACAAAAGTTGAAACAAAGATCTCATCCAGACCTGAAAGTTCTTTCTCAAGTTGTCGTCAACATGCAAGGTGAGAAGTCAGATGCCCACTGATTTTGGTTTGAAATCAATTTTGAAGGCGAAGACTCTTTTTGTGCACTATCGGGACTTTCAACAGTGCCAGGCTACTATTTCATTACCCGTTAGCTGTGGAAAGCGATAGCTTTCAACAGCTAACCTATGAAAAATTCAAACGATTGCGCTGTTGAAAGCTGGGCAAGCAAGTTTTGAGGCCGAAAACGTAACAGTTTATTTCAAACATGTTTTGAAGATATGCCAGTGTATCAGTGGACTAGGAGATCGAATGCTAGAAGTTCAACATCGGAGATTCGAGGGATTTTGGCTACACATTCAAAACCATCTCCTAAAAACTCGGCCATGAATACTGGAAAATTGAACAGTCATATACAGGTGTTATATTACTCCACCACATTGCAGATGCTGAAAGCTCAAGGAGGCAAATGGCGATTTTGGAGACTGAAGACAATTCGACCACTCAGTTCAGTTATTGAAGACTTTAATTTCAAAGTTGTTTAAGTAGAATAGAACTGTTTTTATTTAATGACAGATCCATGTTTTTAGGATCTGTGTAACCGTTTGTAAGGGCTATAAATGCCTGTTTTGATATCAAACAATGGTTTGATTTTGGATAGAGTAATCTGCTGTTGTACTCAGAATTTTTATGTTAATACAGATCACAGGTTCCTTTCAATTTTGATTGTCAGCTTTCCATCTTTCTTTCTGCACTATTATCTGTGTTGTCAAGCTTTGAATGGCTGTTATCCCATTGTTTAGCTCATAGCCTGAT
>JASDQU010440090.1:14703-24871 GCA_032191745.1 Picea mariana | reverse complement strand
GTGGATTATTTAAATAATAAAGAGAAGTGAAAAAAATCAAGAAATGATAAAGTAAGATGAGAAAATCAAGAAGGAATATTTAAATGATAAAATATTGGAGAAATTTCTATTTATGGAAAGTGGTTAACCCTAAAATAAGGAAAATAGGTTAAGTGACCTAGAAATGGGTTAAGTGGCCTAAAAATGGGTTAAGTGACCTGGAGGATGAAAGTATAAATAAGATAGAAATGGTCTCTTGTAGATCATACTTTTTGTGGATCAATGGAGAGCTTCTTGTGAGAATATCTTTTGGAGTATTGATGGAGAGCTTCTTGTGAGAGATTCTTGAGCATTTTTGCTGTGGAACACTTGAGCATATTGAAGATATATAGGTGACTGAGGTAACCAAGGATATCTTAGCCGAATTTCAGAAGGAAGGTGAAGAAAAGAGGGCCGTAATTGAAGGGAGGATAAATTCTTTTGATGATGCTTTCTAAGGTATGCTATTTACAGGTCATCTCACCATTTTCGCTATAACTTTTTTTCTATAATGATTCAGACCGTGAAATTTCTATTCCATTGAGAAAACATACCCAAGTATCTGTGGTAAAACATTCATCTTGTGGGTCATTGTATTTTTGGAGTTACACTCCATGGAAAATAGGGTTTCTGGCTAGTCTTGAAACTAGTCAAAAACAGGTGTTTCGAGTAAAAACGTCATAAGTTCTTCATAACAGATCCAAATTCAGTGAGACCAAATGTGTTGGTTAGGGTATAGGTGGTAGTAGGTTTTGTAATAGTTTCATATCAATTCAACGAATATTGTGTGTGGGCCACGCTCTACAAGGTTGCTCTCTAAAATAAGCCAAAATTTAGCAAGGTATGCCATTTTTGCTATAAAGCCTTTTCTGAGAGGTTCCAAGTAGTGCCACTTGGAGGAATTCCATGAAACACACTAAATAACATTGTTCATCAGTTTCATATATTTATTCATTACAAGTACAAAGTTATGATTATTTCAAGTTGGGGTTGTTGACTAATCCAAAACTAGTCATGGTTGAGACAAACAGTTGATGAGTTGGCACATACATAAGGTGTATAGTTGATGATGTTGGTACATATTGATGAGTCATTTTTTATTAGTATTTGACACATAATTTGTATATACTTGGTACATGGTTGGATGCACTTGTTTATGGTACAGATTGATTATAGGTTGTTTGGCACAGGTTGGTGCACTTGTTTATATTGACAGATTGATATCTTTTGAGGATTCTTGCCTCATATCAGTTGGTGTTGAGAACGTAAGATGAGTCTTGCATATAGATATGGTTCTTCTGTAGAGTCGTACTCTATTCATTTGTTGCTGAAAAACCCCTGGATTGAAGTCCATAATAAAAAGGAAAATTGTACATACATCTTGTGTTCTTTGTGTTCCTTGTGGAGATGATTTGTTGATGATATGTTGTTGATATGTAATCACATCTAACTGATTATAAATGACAACAANGGGAAGTTTTGGGAAAAATATCCCCACACTCATTCACCCCCCTCTAAGTGTGGTAGGTGTGTCCAACACCATATCCTCTGAAAATGGGTAACCTCATTTCATCTTCCATAGATCTTCCTTGGTGTCTCGACTGAGTATGTACTAAACTTCTTGTAACAGTACTTTGATTTCTCTAACTACTATAGTTACTCTGGTTACTTAGTGCTGCTAAAACAACATGAAGAGTAATAGTTCTTACTTTGACAGTATGCGCAGTTCCTGAAGTTTTTTATTCTCCTCGGTGAAGTTCCTCAGTCTTTACCTCCTCTTCCCTTGTGGACTATGAATACTCTTTGTTTGTTAGATATGTTTTTTCTCCACTGTAGAATCCCTCGTCTCCATAGTTCTTATTAAATAGGTTCGCAAGAGGAACCTCTCTGAATAGTCTCCCACTGCGCGTGAGTCTAGCCTCTGTGTCATTGTCACGGTCTGAATTATTGAACATTAGCTTTAATATCCCATTGATTACTGTATATTAAATATATTCTTCTCATGCAATAACATATTAATCCTCATCTTTAAAAAGTGTAGAAACTTTCTTCTAGCTCCCTTAAACAAATACCTCTCTGCTTGACTATACAATTATACTCTGTCAATAGAAAACTTAGTAATGTACCCTCCAATAGTGCTATAAAACCAAAGATCCACTTCCCTAGACACAACATTATCGACTCTCTTGAATTTCTTGATCAACGTTGTTGTCCAAACCACAGGTGGTCTAGATCTGATCTCAAACTAGTTGTCTGCTAATCTGGCTAACCACTCGTATAACTCCTTATGAAATCGTCCAAATAAAATCTCATGTATGTCAGTAAAGATGTACCTTCCATCCAGTATTTTGTACTAATGCTAGGATTCTTGTTCTGGTATTCGATGAAGTCCTTTTATTATTATTCTATCCACTTTTGAATCTTTTCCTTCGATAGAAACCACCTTGACATTCCCTCAAAAAGATATCGGTCCCGACAAAGTAACCATTTGTTGGCATAGGGGTAGACCCAAGGTTTAACTCTAAAAGTGCACCAACAATCCCTAACTACTAGACCTTTTGGAAACATCTGCAAAGTAGATGCAGTCTCACCCGGAGTGGCAATAGGGGGTTGCAGGACATAGGTGTCTACAACCAGAGGAAATGCAAAGTGATTCCAAAACACAACGCAAAAGAATCTAGATGTTCTTTACCACTCTTATGCCCACTTCGTGAGGCTGGATATATCTCTTATCTCTACCAATCATGCAATAAAGTATAACAGATAACAAATAACACAACATCAACCCCAAAGAACAAAAATATATATGTGGTTCACCCTCTCCCTAGGGTTGCGTCCACATAACTATGTTTCTTGATTTATTAGATGAAAATATACAATTCTATATGCACACTTAGTTGCAGATCTTTCTCTTTCTCTTCCCTCCTTGCATACCCATCTGCAGGGTTGATCTTCACACCTAGTTGAAGATCCACAATATAGACTCAATATTTTCCTCAACAACAGTAATAACAACAACAATGAACAATGACCAATAATGAATAACCCTCTCAACTCCTCTATACCTTTATTTATACATTACATGACTCTTGGACAACCTTAGACTGAAGTATAGGTGTCAAAACCCTATATCAAAAACCATAGGTGTCAAAACCCTAGGCCCACTTGACCCATGTTTTAAGGGCTTCGCCAGCCTGTTCCTCCTTCTTTTCCATGAGGTGCTCCAAAGCACTTGTTGGTGTCTTCTTTTTCTTTCTGAGTTGTCCACGACCCCTCTTCTTTGTTGCTTTATCTTCCTTGATCTTCTCTTGCAACGACTAGATTTTCCTTTTCTTCTCTCCTTCTTTTATGCTTATTTAACCACTTCAACCCTTCCTTGGTTTGTGTGCTTCCCATGCAGTTCATGCTTCATCTTTCCTCTTCTTTAATCTTTTCTTTCTTCCTTAATACCAAACCAAGGGCTAACAGTTTCCCTACACATTTTGTAGCACTCTCTCCATGTCCCCGCCTACTAGCTCATCTCCTCAGCCTCTTCGTTGATGTTGTGTGAATCCCTCTGGACATCACGAACCAACATTTTCATAACAAATCAATTGTTAATACTTGATACCATACAAAAATATTTGTGTTTTTTTATTTTTCCTTAATCAAATTGAAAAACACAAAAAAATGAAATATATAAAAATAATTTCTTACCAATATCACCATAGGCAAAACCTAGTGGAAATGGCATGTCAGGATCCCCTATGTAGTCGATCCCTTCATAAGGATAGTCGTCAATGGCTATGACCTGTCGGTGCCACCAGAAAAATAACTCATCATTGTAGGGGGTTGGCACCCTACCACCTCTTATCTGCCTCATCACGTCGGTCCATCATGACATGGATGGATTGCACAGTCCGTGTGGAGTAATCTCTACTCTATGGATCAAACCTAGAACCCTCTCAAAGAAAAAACTACAAAGTATGGATGTAAATCCAAAATTTCTCATTCGCCCTTATTTTCAATCCATCAATTGGCTCTTCATGTTGGCCAGCAATGAGGTACACTAGTCATAAACAATGGGTCTCAAACACTTTGCCACATAGAACATGAGTGGCCTTAATGCCTGGTGCAATGAGGCCAACCCTGAAATCCATGTGAGTACAAGCACTACGATCTTTAGAATCAGGTTCTATATCTCCCTGATAGGGATTTGGCTCCCTACTTTATCTGTGTCTGCAACAAAGTGGGTGGAAATGTACTCCTCCATATTCATACCACCTTCATCCCCTCAGGCCTTGAGATTCACCACCTCACCCCAGGGAGACAATCTTGTGATAAAGTATATGCCATCCACTTCAATCCTCGATGGTTTTCCATCAAGATTGAAGGACTTTGTCTCTAGATCCCAATAGTTTACCAGTAACTGGAGAAAACTCACCTCATGGCTCATTCATTTGAGAGCCCACAATTTATAAAGTTCGCATTGTTTCAAAGATTGTTGGGCCCTTGCATATCTTCTGACTGCTACATCTATCTCCTCATTCTCCCTTTCTCTCCATTCAATAACCATCCTACAAAGGAAAGATAATATTTTGAGTTAAAACCCTTTCAAAATATTTTTCACGAACTTGTACATGGGATAACCTTATGACAGTCATGTATAGGGCTTCATATACACATGAAGGCTTCACTTTTCCTGCGTATATGGGGTCGTATACACAACCTGATGATCTGTCACCCGTGTACACCCTAGTTTCCATGTAACGACCTCTAATACTAAAAAAATGGACTAAAAATGAAATTTAAACCATTGAAATTGGCGAGGATGGGATGGGCACTTACTTGGTCAAGACAATTGTTGATTTCGTTGATTGTAGCTCCCAAAATTGTCACTTGAAGATCATGGGAAAAATTGCCTAAAATTCACTATGTGGGTGAAAAAATGCAAATGGCATGGTAAAATGCTTTATTTTTACTATTAGTATAAATTTTTTACCCAATTGCTATAGTTATTTTCTATTTTTGACCTTATGGACTAGTTGTGCAATGGAAAGACTTGGTTTTAGTGGTTTTGTCCATGGTGTTTTACCGATTTCCAACATCCTACCACTCGTTAATGTAGTCGGCAGGTATATTCTTTCATCGACATATAGGATAGGTTTTCACTCCACTTTGCATTCTTGCATCGTCCTATGATCGTGGTCCATACAACCTAGGTACAAACCCATATCTTAGCGACACAAAACCTTCTCACTACTACTAGAAGTTTCATTATTAAGTGGTAGAGACTTACCAAACATGGGTGACCTAGTTAGAACCTTTGTGTCATTTGGTGCCCATGCAGAGGTTATTCCATAGGACTGAGAGTTCCTTATAGTCCTAATATGAATTTTCATTCGAACCCCATTTTCTTACTCACAAGCATTCTGACCATTACCTATGGGACTCCCACCAAGTCTTGGTTAAGTTTTTTTCCGACTCCCCAAAAATGAAAATATTGTTGAGTGAACTTGTCTCTTTCACACTCATTAAATGGTTTTGAAAGGATGTCTAATTGGTATAAGTTTAACCCTTTTCCGGACCAAGTAGACTAATTAGGAAAAAAGGAATAATCTAGTCATCATTGGCTAGAAGAGTTCTCCTGGGTATTGTTTTATACATTTTTGGGCCTAGGGGACTAAATCTACAAAAAAAAAAAAAATTGAGTTATGTTGTAATTGCACTCCATCATCCTTCTTGCATTTTTGATCCTATTTTTGGTTCCCACTTTCTCTTTATAAGCCTCTTGCCTCTAAAATTTGCATCACTAGCCAAGAAGTGCCTTCCATATATCCTTTTCATCTTGACACCCTATATCCTTAGAGGAAACATCCCCCCGAGTGTCCATGCCCCGTGTGCACTTCCTTGCATTGAGCATAGGTATGTTCCACTGCTTAGAACTAGTTTCTTACTCGTGACACTCATTTCCTCTCCTGTATCATAGAATTTATTTTCATATGAAAACCCCCCAAAAAAGGGCAGGAAAAGAATATTATCTTGTATTGGCAACAATCATCTCACCTTTGAATGAAGCACAAAATTTTGAGTCCATTTTCATCTAAAGTTTGAGTTTAGCATGACCTTAGGAAGTTGATCTTGTTACTTAGATTTTACTCCTCCGAATGGTTTTTCTTCCAGTCCCTACGGAGATTTTGTTGATTCCTCCTACGTCGCAAATTTTTATCAATGATCATTATCAATTCTATGATTCCCGACTTGTGCATATGTATCATTCTTTTGTTCAAAGGAATTTTAAAATCCTGTGTCGGGAATTTCTCAGAACTCTTGACTTTTCATGTCGGCCATGCCCTCAGTGTATCTCAAAATCACATGAATTTGTTGTCCTACCTTGCACCCTGGGCCTACTTTCATCATGGTTAGGTAATCTTGAACCCAACAGATGAAATTTCTCATTGGTCGTTGATTGGGTGGTTTCCCTTGTGTTCGAAGAAAATAAATATATTCACACTTTGGAATTCGTGTTGTTTCTTGGATTCCATTATCCCTATTGGTGGTTTCCTCACCTTTTTCGACAATTTTCCTTATTGGATGATATTCAGAGGGTATCTTTCATGCACTACTTGAATCTAGTGCATGTAAGGGATGCCCATGGTCATTGGTTCGTGAACATCCTATTCATCTAAGCTCCTCCTAATCATCAAGTTATTTCTTTGTACCTCATGATAGATGATGAGATATTCCTAAATGCTCTCCTTTCAGTGGGTCTCCTTCCATCAAATTCATCTCATCTATTCTGGAAACGATACCTAGAGTCCGATAAGTACCTAGAGGCTTGCAGCCATCAGTGGAAAGTTCTCCCACCATCGACAGTTGAGAATACATCAATGTCTCTTGATCAATGGATTCTTCAAGTGTTCGACCTCAAAACCCTTATTCACTCTTGTGGAATGTAGTCGGTGCCTTGATACCTTCTTTCATTATTGGTGGGTTATCTCGCATTTGTTAATGATATACCTTAATGACCAATAATCAAATGAAGTATCACTGTGTTCGACCTCAACTCGTCTATTCACATGATGTAGACTTGCACCTTCAATGGATAGTGTAGAAGACCTCCAACTTAAAGTAGCATCATTCCTTATCTTCTATTGTCTTTCATTGGACCACTACCTATATGACTTCAGTGATCATGGGAGATCAGATTGTACTCCATTGTATACAGATATCTTCAGTTGGTTTTGAGACCGGACTCCACTGTGTCTTGTTCGTGAATATGAAAGCCTATGGAATATGTCCACTTTGTATTGCATATTCATGGCCATGAACAACTATTTGATATATTTCCACATGCATCTGTAGTGTAATTCAGATTGGCATCCATGTGTACAAATTCTTTATGGATTGTAATATTTTCATGAGTAACTAGTACTTGAAGATGAGTCTTCATTACTCCACTTTTGGGAATTATAATGTATTTTGGCCATCGCAGATATTCCTATGACCTCACACATTAGGGGGCATTTGTTACAACAATTTTTTCCTCACTCCATGCAGATTTCTTGGATGGCCTTCCATTTCCCTCTGTAGACTTGAAGTCCCCTTTTTGTTCTCTCCAGAGCCAAAAATGCACATTTTTGTACATATAAGTTCCCTATCAGTTATACAAAAAGAAAATACGTAGGTTGCTCCACTACATCCAACATACATCGGGTTTGGTGCTCAAAAATTAAAAATTATGCAAGGTTTCCATGCCATGACATGAGATCCATGATCCTTGACATTCCATATACTGGAAATTCTTCGACTCGTCCCTTTAGTTCCATTTGGAGGTATAAATTGAGCCATATCCAAGCCTAATAGACCATTCAACTTTGAGAGCAAAGAAACTCTAGAGAAATTTCACTTCATATTGATTATGCATCCATTTATCCTTGAAATTTTGAACTTTGTCTATTCAACCCCCAATCTCTTCCTACTTTGTGATGGAGAAACTCATTGACTCCTATATATGAGATTTAATTTACAGAGGATTGAAGTGGTGGAGGCCCAAATGGAGGGACTTAGCTTCTCGGTTTTGATATGTGTCGTTACAAAAGTTTCTCACCTATGTACTTATGTTGATTATGTTAATAGAAATACTCTTTTCTCGTTCAATTGATATCTTGCAAATATTTGAATTAATTTCCATGGGTGTATTTGTCATGTATGTTAATGGATTATGCTAATCTATATGATGACATCATATATTATCACCATATGCTTGTGTATCTTTGTTTTTTAGGACAAGTTGCAGGTATAAATATTTGGGTCGTGTTCTCAACGATGGTCTTCTTCGAATGTCCATACGATGTAGGATTTTTTCCTTGTCTTGTTAGCATTTCATTTATATAGCATACTTGATATTAGAGTTGATTTATGGGTGTTGTTCCGTTTGTTGTGGTTTACCCCTAGCCATAGAGAGATTTTCCTCATAATAGGTCTCCAAGTGAAATCAAGAAATAATATGACATAATGATGAAGGTGAAATAACAATATGTTGTTTTTTTTGGTTGTGACTATATATCTCACAAAGTGTCTCTCTTTCTACATGTCAAGAAAATTGTATATCTTTGTCTTTGTTGTCTTTGTTTTTCTATATTATATTTGTCAGTGTTTTTATCGTTTTAATATTTCTTATATACACTAATATTACTTGATTGTTTATAATTATAAAGGAATGATTCCCTAGTGCACTGCTCGTGGAGGAAGACGTGGTTGTATAAGTGCTTTTTCAGGAACATGGAGCGAATATTGAAGATCAAGTTAATGATCCCGTGGAAGAAGATGTTGATGCTAATAACATAGTTGTAGAAGATGGGACACATATATTGATCGAGGAGAAATTTAATAATGTTGGAATGGATGATGATGTTGATTAACTTGATGGTGTTTTTGATATACCTATACTTGAGAACGAAACACAACCTCTTTACGAAGGCTCCAAAACAAGTCTTCCTGTTGCTATATTGTTGCTAGTGAACTTAAAGGTTATGAATGTATTTTCAAACACTTGTGTCACACAACTCCTAAGGTATGTAATATATTTTGTCACATTTAGTACATGATGAAAAAGTTTTTATTTTTTCCTCTATTTTTGTTGTTAGTTGATCATTTTTAAAGTTTGGATGCAATATGTACAATTAATATTTTTTACATTAACCAGTATTGATTTTTTATGTTGTAGAGTGCTAGGTAAATTTTTGTTACTACTGTCAAATTTTTTATGTTGCACATGTTGGATTATTGAGAGGGGGGTGAATCGGTAATAGAGGAATTGAATACTTTTTAACCACAATATGCAAGTGTTATATCAATGTAGCATTATCATCCAATAGTTTCATAGTAAATAAACAATGAAAAAATGAGAAATCATACACATACACAGTACACCAGTGTTTTTACATGGAAACCCAAAGAGGGATAAAACCACATAATTTTTTTTCATATATGTCTTTAAGAATTACATTTATTGGAAGCACCAAATTCATTTTTTTTCTAGCTGCAACTGGAAGGAGGCTCCAACCCCCTAATTTCTCAGGCTACAACCTGAGGGAAGCTCCAACTCCCCAATTCTCTGGCTACAACCATAAGGAGGCTACAACCCCTTATGTTCTCTGGCTACAACCACCTGTCCTTGCCCCATCCAAATACCCTGACATAGAAGTAGAATGATGGAACCACTGTCACACTATCACTGTGAGATACACCACTGACCTATAGCCAACCAACCCATAACATGTACTAATAACATGTGCCAACATGTACAATACATCAACCTATACCTCAACCTGTACCATAAACAAATGCATCAACCATGCACCAAACCTGTACAAATCACATGTCACAATAACCTGTCCAAACAACCTATCAAAACAACCTGTCTCATCAATCTTATCAACCAAATCAGATCTACTCACCAAGATCAATCACCAAGACAAATCTTAACCATATGCAAAATATCACCAAGATGTGCATCAATCAAGCATAACACAACAACTCGTAATCATCACCAAGATCAATATGTGCTTCTAATAATATACCAAGACAAGTATGCTACATCATCCATAAACCATGTGTCCACTTGTTAGTAGTATTTTTGACACATGGTTTATGGATGATGTAGCAT